>JAMKCH010013962.1:0-25324 GCA_023653785.1 Ophioderma brevispina | reverse complement strand
ATGAATTATTGCACCAATTGGTGTATTTTTTTTCTTGTTACATGGGAATAAATTATTGGTCAACAACCTATCAGTAGACCCGTTGTGCCAGGAGCTAGTGGGAGCTAGTGCCTGTCTAAATGACATAGCTACAACCTTCTAGAACCTTTAGTCATTGGAGTAGTACTTGCACACATATATATACAGCGTAGTCAATTAGTGAGGTCACTAAGGTAATCAGGACAAATTCTGAATGAGTGGGGTGAGAATTGTACAATTGTCCTACCTATCTAAGAGCATTGCCTGTGGATACAGACCAGGGAGTGTTACTGTACAAATGATCATCCCCATGTTCAAAATGAAATTAATAAACTATGAAAGATAAAAAGATAAGTAGCATTTTGAGGCCACAAAGTAGATTCACTTCGACATTTTGATTGATGTCATTTGCTGGAAGTGCGAAAAGTCTTATATAAAATATTGAAAAAGTGATTAAAACCAAATTAATGGCATTTTTCTTGGCAATTTCACACCAGTCCTCTTTAAGAGTAATGTGCGTCTGTGTTTCTTGGAAGCGTAAAGCCATGTCGGATCAAATAGCATCAGCGACGTGAGAAAAGTTAATCAGTTGTTCTTGACTGGTTTCATTGGTAATGCACTCCATGACTGTTGGCTTCAGTAGAGAGCAATGAGTGCTTTGATGCGCTGTTATCCTGCTTGTCATGTGATCCAGCATTACGAGATTTGAGCCGCGTCTGCCCTTCTTGATGCGAGGATCGGTTGTATTTCAAGCGTGATGCATGACAGGAGAATCAATCATTACTCTTGTGTCCATGTGGTGTTGGTAAGAGTGCTACGCAACTGTCATATCAATAAAAATTAACTATGGGATTTGGACATTTCTTTTAAGAACATCTCAGGTGGATGCTCTCTGTTTCTTCCGTTAAACCACATTTGTGAATTCTCCACATACATTAAAATACCAGAATAAAAGTGAACTCAGAGTGAATATTTTTTCTTCAGTTTTCTGACACATTTTATATTTATTTCATTTTAAGGTAATCCAAACAGTAAACTAGTCTATGCCAACAGATATTGTCATGTTTTCAGAGTGTTTTAGCTGTGATAAGGGGGGGGGTTACTAGTCATTGGGAGTTCTTATAATTATAACAAATGTTAAAAAAAAAGGATGCTCAAATTTTGATACCATGAACACTATCTGTCAATTTATCACATTGGAACTTAGGTGATTGCTGATTGGCACAGTGGAACTTCGGTGATATTTTAGCCAATCAGCAACATTGTAAGGACAGTAGTAGGGCGAAGAGGGTTAAAGAATAAATATTTGCAAGCTGCATTCACTTGGTTGTTGAAATATGATTATGTGACGTGAGGTAATTAAGCCAATCAGAAATGCTGAATGAAGGGCATCAGGTAATGCTTTGGAGAATAAGGGATTCATGAAAGAAAGAAGCCTCGGATGACATGCACACAATGAATGGTGGAAGTGATGAAATGCGACAAGATACTCATTTACGTCGACATTAGCTGTCAGCTTATGGGAAAAATGATTTATGTCAGGAAGTTGGCACATGTTTCTTAGCCCTAAAGCCAAACAGTACATTTCCCCCTGTTTTTTGTGTTTGGGTGGGTTTCATGTCATCCTGAAGGCCCAAACTGTGCCTCCCTATCGCGACACTAGTCTTATCATGAGATCAGAGGTTGGCTGGGATTGGTAGGGGTATTCTGTTGCCATGGTGATGCTATCAGATTCGATCAGAGGTTAGCATTTGGCGAGAAGTCTGTGAACATTTCGAGATAGCTGCAACGTGTTTTCTTTCATGCTGAAGGAGTGGGGTTCAAACATGAATTTGTCATTTGTTGCACATTATATGATAGAGACAGAATCTTAGAACTAGTTATGTGTGGGTCTTTTAAGGGGCATGTGCATCACAATAACTATATGGTCTTGTGTTGTATCTTCCAAAATACAAGATGTGTAGGACCTTTCAAGTATGCATTGTAGAAGGCACAGGATGAGAGGAATTCAAATTCAATGACAGAATTTTTTAATGATAGTAGTAAGAAGGAATATATCAAATGCTGACCGGTTACCATTTTCTTAAAGGGCCAGGGTTTGATCGCTACTAGCCTCCTCCCCAGAAACCCCAGATTTTTTTACTCATTTACACAGATACCCAGAAAAACTTTATAGGGCTAAAGAGTTGTTTGACCCATTTGGTTAACATTTTATTTTACAGAGTACCACATTGGGGATTGCAAAATCACATTTTTATATAGCTCTCACTTCAAAAATATTGATGTGAAACTTAACAGATGGGGTTTTGTGGCGAATGGTCCATTGAATAAATGAAAACAAATGTTTTTTGGTGCTATGATACCACATGATGGAGAGGACACATGAACTGGGTCACCATCTTTAAACATATTAACAGGAAAGAAACACATCATTGAAAAAAAATGGCAAAATGGCACAGTTTATGCTTTTTCAAAAATATGACCATTACACAATTTCCACACCATTTGTTTGTTTGTTCTGTCATCCTTTCCTTTATAAAATTTATTCTTTCAAATGGCCTAAAGTCAACATTAAGGTTTACTGGGTATTATACCATTACTCCTTTTTTGTTTAGGAAAAAAAAATCAAAATATAAACAAATAAATAAATTCAAACTTGAGTGGTGAGAGTTGGACTGTTCCACGAGGATCATCCCTTGCCAATGGTTTTGAGAACTGAATCACAGGTACAAACTGGATTGGGAACCAATTTATATGCAGAGATGGCTTGATTGCATTATACTTTTGAATTACTCTGGTGTGCCTTTTCCACTCATTGGAATTGTTTATTTAATTTCATTCCTAATGTAGTTGTCAAAAGGAAATTTGTATTACATTGGGTCTATATTTGTAGTAAACATGGAGGGATAAAAGGAGCATGTCAATTAAGCTCCCCAAAAAAACATTCCACCCCATGATTGGCTCACAAGATCATTGTAAAAACTCAGTCCACATTGTAAACTGGTTTCCATGTAACTCAGATGGTACTTCATGTAATAATCCCAGATTTGAGAAATGTGAAATTGTTTGAGTTGAATGAAGTAACACAACATGAGAATAATGCTCTCTCATGCTAAGTAACGGTCAGATTTATGCAGAAGAATGGAGGAATTCACTTTTTTTTGATGAGCATTTCATGTTCCCCATTTGCTTAACAAAATTTTGCCTTCCCTGTCTCTTTGATAAATGTTCATTTTCCTTACATTTGACATCTGCAGTGGCATAACCGTGGGGGGGGGGGGCATGGAAACTGCTCCCAAAAGACTAAAATGGGGAATTTCGAAGGGTAAAGAGAGGGAAGTGGAAGAAAAGGGAAGGAAAAGTACAATTGTGGACGATGCTGACGATGCACCACCTTTGTGAAATATTTAGGTAAAGAGTTCCATAAAGGGGGGATATGGATATCGAGACAGGCCCATAACCAGTGGTGCAAATCCCCCCATTCCAAAAATTCCCCCAAACACCAGAAAATGGCTCAAAAAGGCTTGCCCCTTTATGAAGAATTTATAATTTCAAGTCATCCACAAGGAAGTAAGAATTTCAATGGAACAACCCAAATGGTTTATTTCATAAATTATTTCGTAAGGTTAAGTGAGGGCAAAAAGGGTGAGAGCAGGTCATATAGAGGGGAGTATTCAATTATCTCAATTTTGTAGCACTTTATCAAGACCACTTGTAAGTTGGACCCTACTCGGATCCCCATGAGTTCTCGTCCCACAGAAAATCTTATTAAGCTCATGCGCAATAAAGTGACCTTTCGCAAACACACGTAAAATGCATAAACTGCCTGTCCCGAAATATGTCCTATCTTATAGAGATTTGCAGTGACGAAAATGTGGCCCGTGGCGTTGTGGGCAGATAAGTGCCCCATAATTGCAGGTGTGTGGCGAATTTTTGCGTATTCGCAATCGACATGCGGGAAACAGTTTTTCTGTTATTATTTCTGGGGAATAAGAATATAATAAAGCCGTAATATCAGAATAGTTTGGAAGTATTGGAACATGGAATCAAGAGGTGGAACAATAACGCCAAGGAGGAAGGCCGTGAATTTCAATTGGCATCAGCGCGGGTTTAGCAGTTATTAGTTTGAGTTAACTCTTCTCTCACTCCTCTTTCAATTTCTTTCTTTTCTTTTTTCCCAGGCAAGTAATAAAGCAGATCTGTGCATTAAAATTGCTTGTGGGTGGGTGTAGTCCTTATAAATGTTGAACTCTTCTTGTTATGAGCTACTGATAACACTACAGCGAGGGTTTAGGGCAAAAAGGCCCCATCTGCAATAGCTGCCAGGTGTTACATTTGGCAGGTATAACACTTAATAAGAACACAACTGACAATGGCAGCTATTGCAGATGGGGCCTTCTGCTATAAACCCTCGACATGCTACTTGAATAATTGTTTTATTAGTTTGCTGATTAAGATTTCCTGTGTCGGACCAATAATTCAATTCCAGCTCAGCTGTACTCTAGGTGGTTCTCCTCATTGTGGTTTTATTTTGGCGTGGTTCAAATTGGTGGTTCAAAATGGAAAGCTTATTAATTTTTGATATGGTTTCTTCATTGTTCACGGATTTATGATAATATCACGCTAGGCGTTCTTGGGAAATGGGAGGATTGTTTGAAGGGAAAACAAAATTCTCACCTAGAAAAACATCAGTGTTAAGGGTACGCATGTGAAAGTAGCTCTTGTTTGTGGTTTTGTTTAAACCTTGTCTATCTGAGCCATTTTTTGAAACAATGCACCTGAAGGGGAGGGCACACAGCTGTTGGACCACCCCCTACAATGTCTCTTTTAGTTTAGAACAATTTTAAGCAGTGGCGACACAATTTTGACAACTGATATAATAGGGACATGCAAGAGCTATTATCTCTGCAAAATCAGACAAATCCATGTGGGAATCTTGACATATAGGCCTACATATGTCATGCTTTGTATGTTATGGCGCCCTCTATATGCCCATTCTCCATAGAAAGATGTGGAAAACTATTTTTTTAAGAAAAATCATATTGCCTGCAATGAAATTTTGTTACATTTACAAAGAAACAATAAAAAAAATAAAATATTCCAAATCAGTTGTCAAAAACGTATCGCCTGCAATAATTTTTGTTTTATTCTTGTTTCGTCATAATAAATAAGACTTTCAAACAGCTTTGGGGATGGTTACCACCTCCTTGGATATTTCCTTATTAAAACATCTGATTCCTTAAAAATTGGTGAGTACAGAACTTCAGTAGACGAAGGTTAAACATTCAGTGTTTTGATGAAAAGTATTAAGTCATCAGGAAGGTCACAATATTTCTTACCAATATTGTAATTATTGATTAGCTTGAAATAGCTTGCTCGTATATAATGTACTTGCCCTGGAACGTTTTTATAATTAAAATTATGGATTGCCAATTTTAATCACCAATCACTTTATTGCGCATAGCTGTACATAAAACAAATGTATCATAGCTAAATGAACTTACTTGAAATAATTGCCAATTATTGCAAAGATATAATAATTCCTTTTAAAAACGACTGCAAAAAATATTGAATTTGTTTCTTTTATGTAAAAAGAGTGACCGGTTTAAAACAGCCAGCTCTGACAATTTGAATTATTACAGGCTGTCGGTTTAAGAGCTCAAGCATGAACCCTTAAGATAATCTCTTATTCATAAATCTGTACTTTCTATCATATTCCACTCTTTGAATTTTGCAATACATAGCTGCTTCATCAGTAATCTTTTAAATGCTCACTTTATCTATACTGCCTTGGGAAATGATTTTTAATTGATGGCTTCAATCACTTACACTGATTTGGCACTTACTAAAAGTGTGTTACATATGCCATAATTATCCTAAATCTACTTTCTGTGGTGTCATCCATGCCTGTGTGACTGTGCCTTTCATCAGAAAGTTGTTTCATAGGTTATGATTATAGGAAGGGCAAAGGGAGTCGCAGGAGCTTCCCCATCACTGTTGATTACCGGAATAGTTCATTGGTAGAACACCAGCGCTTTCACCTTCGGAGCTTACTTTGATCTGTTTTCAGATAAGCACTCCTGATATATCTCCCTCTGTGAAGGTGACTTAGTAGGGAAAAACTCACCTTATGCAGTATCTCTTGTCTAGATTAAGGGGTGTTCTGAGGTCTTTGGGCTTTGGACTAGACTTTGGCAGGTTAATTGGCATATTGCTGGAGTTGCTTGTAGCTCCATCTGTCTGAATGCCCCTGAGCCTCTACCGAGCCAGAGAGTCTAGGAGCACATGTGGTCTAATGGAAAGTGCAGGACTCATGATCAGTAGTTTGTGAGTTCGAGCCCGCCGTGGCCAACGTGTTGTGTCCCTGGGCAAGACACTTTATCTCCCTTGTCTCACTTCACCCAGGTGTAAATAGGGAGCTGTTAGGGTAGTCATACTGTGCACCGTTATAATTGGCTGCCGAATTTTCAATATGTGAAAAATGTGATTATCCTAGTGACAGCGGAATAAATGTAAATTGCTTTGAGACTTATTGTATACAGCGCTATATAAATCGGCCTTTATTTATGACATAGCTCGCTCTGAGTGCAATCTTGACTGCTGCATCGGCCACAGGCCCTCCTCCCTCGGCCACAGCCCTCCTCCCTCCTTTAGGAACACCCAAGGATCCTTACGGACCGCCAGCTTTATGTTGATCACTGTCTTTGTCCTGGTAGAAAAGATAGTGATATCTGGTCTCGCAGCTGTCTCAGTAATTTCTGAAAGGAACACTATTTGTTTGTGTTCCTCATCCATGAGGAATATCCAGTCATTGGCCTTCCTCAGAATGTCGGTTGGGCCCCGTCCCAGGCATTGGTAAGACGGGATTGTTTTGAGGTTTGCACCATCAGCCACGCGAAAGGCCACTGCAGAGACAAAGACCTGCAGAGAGAAAGTTGAAAGCATGCAGTCATTGTTGATGTTGATCAGCTTGTTCAAACATCGATCCTTTGGTGCAGGAGCACCAGAGTATTTCAGAAAGTGCTAGCTATGGAGTGCAATGGAAATTTAAATGAAAAAAATGACCTATAATAAACAGCCCCTTTTTAATGCCCCGGGACATTTATATTGACAATACGGTAATATTGATACAGGTTCCCTCCAAAGAAGTTTACCCCCCCGGACCCCCTTCTAGGGACAGTTTTTTTCATTTTTCAATTCTTCAATGCCCAGAACTATTCCGAACTAGCCAATGTCCAAATTTCAGACTCGTTCCTTCTGTTCAATGGAATTAGTGTGAATTCTGTCTGTCAAAGGACTTATTTATCAGTTTTAATATTTCATGTGTTGTCCTGTTTGATGTGATATAGACCAACAACGTGACAATAAACGACAAACATACTAGCTAAAAAGGTCAGTGGGTTGTCCAAAAATAACACAAGAGTCAGGTTGGGACCCCTAGCCAATTACTAATGGTGTAATGTTGTGTGGAAAACTTAACAGTCCCAGTGCGCAAAATGTTTAACCATAATAGCCCAGGTTAGGGTTGAGGTCATCAAGCTTCTGTGAAACCTAAGCCTTTTCTGTCTGCCATTGTGTACATTTGGAATACTTAACCAACATTTGTTATACTACCGCTGAGGCTGTTTGAGAGCTTACACTGGCACGAAGGTAGTTTTTATCAACATTTTTTGTGAGGGAGATATCTCATACACGATTTGATAACATCTCCATCGGCATTATTTCCCGCCTCAACTCTGTAGCGAAACAAGACCCTGTGTTCCCCCCCCCCCGTAATCTAACAGCCCGGAAGCCGGACCCGTACGCTTGCCATTTTCAACAGGTGTGGCCGACATCGGTGTAGCAGTGTTTGATAGCAATTGAGTAGATACTAACCGATACTGTTATATTTCTGAAGAGCTGCGTAAATTGTAATGTGGAGTGGGTACTACAGGCTGAAATTTAATTGCCCAACGATGGCTATGCATTTAGACAACCTAACCTTGAAAAAAGTAGACCACTAACTGGGAACATCAGTTATGGCTTTTGGCGAAGTGGACTTGATGTGCAACATGCATCATAGAGACCAATGCTTAAAGACATCGCAGGTGCTTGACCGAATGTTGAAGAGAGGTTGATAATTTTTTGCGTGCTTGTTTTTGACTAAGTTTTACTTTTGGGATTTGATTGTTTATTTTTATGGGTTTTTTTGTATTTGTGGGAGAAATTGGTTTTTTAATCTTGTACACCAAGTTTAGGCATTTTAACATTGTTGTTTTGGTTTTTTTTTTTTTTGTTTTTTTTGATATGTCATATTACCGAGTTTGATTGATCTGCAATCACGCCCATTAAATTCATGGATTGACGGCATTTCAATTTGTTTGGGACACCAGTTATGGGATGCCAAGCCTGACCTTTACTCAGTATTTCCCACCTTTTTACCCAGGCACCATTTTTTGTGTCGCCTGCCCGGCAGGAAGACACATAGGAGATGTTGTCCACTTGAGTTGGCTGTAGTCTGTTGTTGATGTCTGTTGTTGATTGCTGTCTGGTGGGGCCGGTTGTGAAAAAGGCGTAACATTTGCCTGTAATATCCGCAACTTGATGGAGTTAAACCAAATTGGGTCACAGGTCAACATGGCAATCCCCCACTTGTTGATAGGTCCAAGGTCACAGGCCCCCGGTCCCCAAATGCATGTGAGGTAAGTGGGAAAATAGGCTAAAATTAAAAGGGCCTCGATTTGAAAAAGTTGAAGTTCAATTGGAACCAACTTGATTCATAGGTGCAACATGGGCCCTCATTTGGGTGATGAGTGCAAAGGTCACAGGTACGAAGGGCAAAGGTCATGTGAGGTGCAGTTGTAAAAGAGGCTGACAATGTAAAATGCCCGCATTTGAAAAGTTGAAGTTCAATTGGAACCAAACTTGAATCATTATGCAACAGGGAATCCCTCATTTGTTGATGAGGTTCAAGTACAGACCAAGGTGCAAAGGGGGGTGCCTTGTTGGTGAGGTCAAGTTGTAAAATACGCTGAAAATTTAAAATTGGCCTCAGTTGAAAAGTTGAAGTTTTCATTGGAACCAAACGTGAATCAGAGGTGCAACCTGAATCCCTCATTTGTTGATGATGTCCAGTTCCCATACCAAGGTCACATGTCATGTGAGGTCAAGGGTAAATAGCTTAAAATGTACACTTGGCCTCATTTGAAAAGTATTGACGTTGCACTTGGAAGCCAACTTGAATCAGAGTCACATTGAATCCCTCAGTGTTGATGGTCAAGGTCACACATACCAGGGCAAGGTCATTAGATGTCAAGGTGTAAAATAGGCTGAAAATGTAAAATTGTCCCATTTGAAAAGTTGCAGTTCATGGGAACCAAATTTGAATCATAGTCAACATTGGATCCCTTCATTCGGTGATGAGGCCAAAGGTCACTCAAGGTCAAAGTTCCAGGTGAGGCCGGCATTCATAACCGCCGACGCAGGCGACACACGGTCCAAGGACCGATGTAGGTGTTATTAATAATAGCCATTTTCTTGTCACCCTATCTAATGACGATTCTCTTATGCTGACCAAGTGGGTCATTTGTCTTGACAATCAGTAAACTATTGTATTTTGACTGACTTTTTTGGAATGGAGCACCTTTTATTTTCCTCAGTTTGTCTTTTTCCTCCTTATTTGAGATGATTGTTTAAGACCTTGTTTTTCAAGATTTGTGACACCCTTCTTTGTGGGCCTGCAATCTCCTATTTGGTGCACGCCCTTAAGTTGGGAGACACTATCCTAAACCTAAACACCTCAATTCTAGCATCAAATTTTACGTTGCAGTATAACCAACATTTGGTTGTATGGTCATAACAATTTGGTGTTGGTAGTGGTCAGCCTTTTGGATTGATAAACTGAGGCCCTCCATAAAATGATTATTTGTTCCTCACCATAGGTTTCTTCTTCAAAAACTAGAAGGGTGTATAATATAAGATGTTGGTGACCTCATTTGACCTGGTGACCTCAATGTGACCTCTGTCCCCATTCACAAAACATGACACCAGATGACACATTTTTGGTAAACGCTGTATTTTTGTTTTAAGATTTTGAGAGGTAACCCCCGTCAAGCACCACAATACACTTGAAGGTGATTGAAGAAACCTAATGAACTCATTTAGCAATGTAAAAATATTATTAAATCATTAAAACTTTAACATCATGTGACTATTGAAAAAAAATAATATCAACCAGTCCTAAAAAATGCGGGGGGGGGGGGGGGATGAGAACATTTTTTTTTTTGTAAGCCACATTATCTGTTGTGCTCAAATCCTAACTTGAACTAGCAAAGGACTTTATGCAGACAACCGCAATATTTCATCATCAAGCGAGGAGTCTGTGTCAATAACCATAAAATGAACACCCATGTGTATAAACCCAACCCGTTACACACAACAATAGCACATTAGTAGATTTCAAATGTGGGCCTCCCCAATACTCAATTTAGGTCATTTGCATGAGTTTAACGGGCACTGACATCCGCTTTGTGAGGGGAGTAGAAATCACAAGTGTGAAATAGCAAAATTGGGCACTTCCTTGGGAAGCAATCTTTTGATTGATGGTGATGCATTATACATGAAATGGCATCTACATCCTCACGCATGCATCATTCTTCTCTGGGGACTTCTGGGCAGAATTTCCGGGAACAACTTTGACCTCGGTAAAATAGTGCTATTTTTTTTATTTATTTGTAATTTTAAAGGGATAGTTATGTCATTGTGACCTATATTGGATGTCCTTAAAGGCACTAACAGTGATCCATCCAAGAGAGTCAAAATTATTGAAATTTGCAAGATTAGTGTAAAAGTGAAGAATAAGTCTGTAGAATTTTAATAAGTCATTTCTTTCCAAATGAAAAATGACAAAAAGGACAAAAAACAGCAGCGTTCAAAGATACGAATCTCCATTCATTTACGTGTTGTAGTAAGTATCCACACGGACAGTAATGACTAAAATATCTGATTTTGTCTTTATTAGGTTACTTTCAGTCTTTTCACTTGCAGTGTATGTTGGGGTATAGCTTGATGATTTTTTTTTCGATTTTCTGATTTGGCAAATGTGCCTTTTAAATTTGAGATTTTAAAAGGGAAAAGTTCAAATGAAAGAGATACTTACAGAATGGATGGATGACTGAATTTGGAGGAGATTGTCGATTTAGAATATTGGTGATGTTAATTATTTTTTCACTGCCTGACTATGGATTCAGCATGTAAGTGATTTTGAGTAATTTTCTTGTTTTGCTGTTCTGTAAACATAAATTTAAATATTTTTTTATGATGAAAGTTCAAATGCAACAAATTTCTAAGATACTTTTTTTTTTAAAACTTCAACGCTGCTCACATTTACACTCTTCCTGAGAGCTTTCAATTGATCAGTGTATGTTACTGCTGATGAGTTGTTGCTATAGTGATCCATTTTGATAAGCAACCTCTGATAACATTGTCGATCTTGATGATGTCATAAAAGTGATGATGTGGCCCGCCTGGTTTGGGGGGATAGTCATGAAGTTGTAAAAATAAATTTTCTTATTTTTAATTTGTTTATTTCTTTTAATGATGCAGTTGACCATAATTGCTCAGAGAAAACAAAAAAAAATTAAAAATAACAAATTATTTTTCCAGGCATATTTGGTATCAGCATGCTCTCTAAAAACAGATTATTCAGTGGGGAACTCACCAAAATAGTTTGTCAAATTTTGGACACAGCTCACAGTTTGGATCAAATTGAATCCAAATTTGATTATTTGGTACCAAAAATAGTTAACAAATATCTTGGTGGGCTCACTCACTGCCGACTATTTTCCCATATCAAAATGTCTAATTTGTTTTAAGTGTGTGGAAATGTATTTTAATTAGTCCAACAAGCCTAGTCTTAGGTCAGTGGCTCTTGAGATGGCATCTCGAAAGCCACTGACTTATGCATTATAAATATTTTTAAAAATCTACCAGAGTTGAAAGGTTATATAGAGGAAAAGAAGCAAGTGCAGGTCAGGAGGTTTTTGGTGCAGATTTGAACCAATGGAGCTCAGGCACCAAGCGCATGACCAGCGATTTTGTGCCTCTCTGTGCAAATTTAAAATTAAATACTCAGTACACCCAAAGCCTGACCCAAAGGCTATTATTATGGTTAACCTCTTAAGTTACTCTTGAAAAAAGATCCATAATATATGTTACCTTTTGATCCAGTTTACAAATTTTGTGGGTGATTAACTCTTAATCTGCAAGTATTTATGTTCAAATTACTCCCAGAACACTTTTCTACTCCAAATTAGTTGACATTTCTGACTTGTTCCAGACTGCCGTGGCTGATTTTTATGTTAGGATCATTGTGTTCAGACCATTGATTTCTCCTTTGTGCTGTAAAAGAAATTTATTGAGGCAGAACAGAGCTTGTTATCACATGGTACTTAGTATTCCCAACACATCATTGTAAGCTTACCATACTTACGCTATACTTTGTTCATCACCAAATTGGCAAGCCTCTTAACATCGCGAAATGATAAAGAATAATGCAGACGCAACTGCAAGCAACACTACCGCAGCAGACGCAGTGCGTGATGTACGCGCGGCGCACGCTTGTGGCATGAGGCGCGCATGTAAAACAGAATTACTTTCACGCGCGGATAAACAAAAACCGAATATTCCTTGCCTATTAGGTGATGAACAAAGTATAGAACGCTACTGTTATCAATTTCTTCAGCCTAAAAAACAACTGTTGGAACAACAACTATTCCATGCACAACAATAATCGTCCCAAACGCTTGAGGCGGGCTAAATCCAATTTAATATTAGTATTAAATCATGTTATTGATAGAAAACCAGCTCAAGGCATGTATTCGTTCCCCACAATCAATTTGTCGTCATTGCAAATTATTCCCTTGCGCCGTCAAGGCTGTTTGGAGAAGCAACATTTTTGCGATCATATCTTTAAATGGGTTTATTGATAAATTAGTCGTGGTTAACTCTTTGCATGCCAGCATTTTTAAAACTCGATCAATACAGGTCCAGATTAAGGGTCAGATTCAAATCTGACATAAGTTTTCCCAAAAAACTTGGGGGGCTCATGTTTTTATAATGTATTCTCTTCCGCCACAAACAGTGTGTAAGTTAAATATAGTCCAATGATTCTGGTTAGTCAGCGCGGGCATTTATTGATTTGTTTGAAAATTGTTGTGGAGCTGTAAGGGTAAACATTGGATCTAAAGGTGAACCCCACTTCTGGCATTTATTAATTTACTGTTGCAAACCAAGTCAAACTCAACTTGTGTGACATAACCATCGTCAAAATGTTACGGGGATAAGCTCCCAAAATCAATCGCAAGTTTGACTAGCGTAATTTGGCCTCTCAGCTATGACGTCCATTTCGTATCTTTTGAAGAATGGGACTTGAACAGAGTTTTGAGGTCTGCCTGGTTCAGTGTGAGGTTTAATACCAGAGATTTTTTGTGGGCATTCAGCGTTGGTGTTGATTCAAGAACAATGTTTGTGAAGTATGTGTATCAAACATCTCAGATAGTGGGTGGATTTTTGGGTTTTGGCAGGGGTGGCACCGAGGGGGGGGATGACAGCCACCCCTCTGAGAGTTTCAAAATTCAGAAAACGGTTTTTAAGCACTAAATTGTGTTAAAATTGTGTTTTACCTATATGTTAATTGTGTAATTTTCCGCACTCCCTTAGATTTATCTGCACCTCCTCTGGGTGTGGTGTTGGTTGGTGTGGGTGGGTGGTTGGTGTGCTGGGGTGGTTGTTGGTTTTTTGGGGTTGGTTGTTTGGATGTATGTTGTTGGTTGTGTTTTGTTGTGGACCTTTTTCAAATGGAAGCTCTCTCTCTCTCTCCTCCCCCCCCCATGTATTGGGGCCTAAAACACAACACTAAAAGACTTTGTTAGGTGGTATGCAAAACTCCCTTGTTCAAATTAAAATCCCATGCTGACACACCTAACTGGCAAGAGTGACAAATCGACAGAGAAATTGTGATCATAGTTTGTGTGTTTTTCATATGTCCCAAGTTGACAGATTATCTGTGATTGGTGCACTTTTACGAGAGAGTGCATTCATGTGTGCATGCGCGTGGGTGTGTTCATGGGAGCTATGTGTGCTGTCTCATTAGGTAATGCAAGGGAGGAGGAGTGGACTTTTTGAATAATTTGAAACCCCTGCTCCTGTTTTAATTCTCCAGTCAATTTATTGGGTCAACAGACAATCCACATAAATAGGTCACTCTATCCCAACCTTGCCCCGTCTGTTGACACGTTTGTCACAAGCTCTATGTCAGGTGAGATAATCTACGCACCGGATTCTACTGGTGCACGTAGCACATATCACAGCTACCTCGTTTCTTTCTACTGCCTTCTCATGCCACATGAGCCATTTTCAACACAGTATGGTCAAAAGCTGCTTAATCAGAACCCTCTAAATAGGATTTCTCTGTAAATTGTTGTTTCAGGAACCCATTCCTAGGCAGGACTGTTTCAATTACTTCTCTTAATTAGGATAACTGTGCCGCATTTGTCCTAGTTGAGTAGCCTCTGCAGTAGCTACATGGTCTACAAATGTACACCAGTTACTATGCATACAGTATATACTTAAAATACCTCATTACTTTTGACTGGTAATGAGAAAAATATCATCTTATGAGGTTTTCTAGTCAAATTTGACTGGCAAATCTTGTAAATTTTACCAGAATCTTGTCAAACTTGACTACATTCTGGTCAAATTGAGGGCACTGCATGCTGCCTTTTAGTTTTCACTATTTTTTAATGAAAAAATTATGTGGGACTGCATTGTTCTTCTGGACATCAGTATATACCACTGCTCCTGTTATGTTTGAAAGAATCTAGACTGATCAAAGTGTTTGTCCCCAACCAAAAAATACAGTGTTCACTGAACATGTGTCATCTGCCATCACGGTTTGTGAATGGGGACAAAGGTCAAATGAGGTCGCCAAAGCCACATGAGGTCACCAATATGTGGGACACTACCCAAGGACTTATGTATCCAAGTGTCATTCATGAAAATCAATTGAAATATGTGAAAACATCAAGCAATTTGATAAATCTGACTGTTTGGGGGCCATGACCTCTAATTACCTCAGGTGACCTTTGACCCCACTCGTGAGAGGGCACTAGCCAAGGACCACTACGTGCAAGTGCTGTGAAAATGTGTACAGTGGGCAGTTATGTTTAGGACTGACATTTGTATTAACATATTTACCACAGACAGACAGACTTACTACCAAAACAATGCCCTCTTGCAGGCGACACAAAATGTTCAGGGTTTTACAATAGAATTAGATTCCTTCCTTTTGATATACTTTAACAGCTTAACTTACATAATTGGACAGCAATCATTTATGTTACCACTTAAAAAGATTAATCTTTGATAACAATATCAGGAAGGCAAGTTTTTAAAGTGGAATGACCCGTGTTTGAGCATAGAAATTTCTTTAAATAGCATCCGAGTCCATCGTCATTTTTATAATTCCCTGGGGACTTTGCAGAGCATTGTACTTATTGTTCATTTCCTTAGTATTTTTAGATTATTTGCTTTTATGTAATTCTCATACTCACTTGATACTGAAAGCGCAAAAATGGTATTATTAGTCCTGATTGAACAAGGACAAAATTGCAGGCAGTAAAAAAATGGAAAGTAACTTTGATGATTGTATTGATAAGTGAGTCTCTCATAAAATTGGTGAGCATTTATCTCTTATGGTGGGGGGAAATGAAAACATTGCTTTCCATCATGATAATTATCAAACTTATTTTTAAATAATTTCTTTTGTCATTTTTTGGACAGTACAGATCACTGTAATATCTTTATCATTTTTAACACCTACAAACTTATGCTCTAAATAGTTTTTACCAAGGTCATTTTATTCTTTGACCATAAGCTTAACCACAGAGGGTGTAAATAACACCCTGAAGACATTGGAAATAAGGCATTTCAAAATTTAACAGACATCACACTCATTTCATCATTAGTTGGCAGTAGTAGGCAAGGCACACAACCCTATTAGCACTTATATTGTGCCCTTAACAGCTACCCAATTGTCGCTTGAATGACCTCAAAACAGTTTTCACACATCAGTGTAAGTACAAAAATCACTATCCATAGTCAATTGGTTAAAGAACCATTCCAGACAAGGTTGGAACTCTTTAACAGTTGTTTTTAGAACCATCTTTAAAGAACAAGGATATTCTTTCAAGCTTTTAAGATTTTAAGAAGCATTTGCATATTAAAGAAGCACTTAAATTTAGGTTACAGAATGATGTTAGGGCCAAAGGTCAGATCAGAGGTCACATCTCTGAGATATTTCTTGTTGGGAAATGGATTCATCCATTCGCACACAACAAAATCACTTTCTCTATATGGCCTGATGGATTTCAATGAAACATGGATACTATGTTTGCTTTGTGAGGGAGTGAAAGGAAGGTGAGGTCAAAGGTCATTTGAGGTCATAAGCAGTTCAGTCGGGCTGTTATTTGCGGTCATAAGAGATTAAATCACTCGAATAATCCTAAGTCAATGTTGTTACCTTCAGCCAGGGTATGATTGTTCATGCTTTAAAAAATAAGTTGACAAGTATACTGTAAAATTACTTGGAAACTCCCCCTCCAGAAGCTTTTTTTGTATTAAAGAAATGTCCAACAGTGTTTAATCTTTGGTGAAGTAGATATTATTTTATGTATTGCTTTTAGCAGCTGGTTAATCAGTTGTAATAATAGGATTCGTAGAGAAATAACTACTTTACAGAAGATAAAATACTCAATTGACATTTGCGTGAATTTAAAAACAGTTTGGGTTCCATAGAAATTGTTCCTATTAAAATTAGGAATGATTGAATATATCAAATTAAAAAGTGATATTCACTAAAATTGCTCCCAAAATGTCATGTGTGTAACATATGAGAAACAAACTTTAAATTCTTATTCTTCATCAGCTGTGAAAATGTAAGCAATATCATTGGCTAATACCCGGGTTCAATTCGATAATTGATCCCAGGTAGTACGCGTTGCGTATTGACGTTATTTGGAGGTTGATGCGCTCACGTCATTGTGCGTTTTGTTACATTAGCACGTGCCTGCCAACGTTGCTTATCATTGCACATGTTCTAAACTTGCGTTCAACAGGTTTTTCAGATTTTTGTCACTGGGTAGTAGCAGTCCTTTCTTGTTGTATTTAGGCCACAAGGAGTCACGAAATTAGGTTAAAGATTAGTTTGAATTATAAATCTGTATAAGAATGAGAATAAAGGTTTGATTTGGGAACCAGTGCTCTCTTTATGACAAATTGAATCCGGCAACACCATTATGTTTGCGTGGAAGAACACGGCCTCCAGCCTCGCTCTTCCACTTTAAAAAATGGCATCGCCTTGTTTTCAATTCATCGTAAAGAGAGTACCAATTCCCAAAATCGAACCTTTATTCTCTAATTTATATTAAAAAAATTATTTTGTGCAGAACTTTGAGGAAGAGTTTTACATAAATACCAGTAATTTAAGGTGCTTCTGACTGGTGTTTGTACTGTTCTTTAAACAACTGCACGTGTTACTTTTTAGCGTAAAGTTATTGGCTTTTAAATAGGATTATGGGCGTGAACATGTTCATGCCCTCAATCCTGTGAATTACTCCTGTACTAAATGTGTGTACTGGCTTCTGAAATTTGAAGGTGCAATATTTACCCTTAATGAATACCCTTATTGAATCAAGAGTTAATTCAATCATGTACATTCATGAAAACATTTTCATTTCATTGATTACCTTTTGGATAATTGAACTTTCCCTCACTTTTTCTTAGTATTTTATCTTTCTCTCTTCATTTCCGTCTTCCCCTCTCTCCACTTTTATTTTCCGTTGTTACAATGATGAATAAAAAGTAAGGTAATGCGCTATCAAATTCCGCGAGTCCCAGAAATGCCCTCATTGCTGACAGGTGTCAGCATAAATGCTTCGGGGGATTGTTTTGCAGTGATACTATTACACATTTTTGTGACAAATACCAATGGATGCAGCACACGAGAGATCATTGAAAATCACCCTTGTGAATGGTTAAACTATAACTTATTCGTTGAAAAAGAAAGAATGGTTATTTGACAATCGGAGTTATAGTGTAATGTTTTAACCTGTTATGGAAGAGGTCAGAAGTCCCCCTAAGCATTTCAGAAGGGAAAAAAGCTTTTAATATAGCAATTTGTCACTTTGCAATTCAAGCTTGAGGGGGTGGGGTAAGATAATACTTGCAGATGGATATTTATATATATATATTTGTATGATAAGTGTTTCTTTTTATGATAATTGCTGTTGTATACTTAATCCTAGGAGAAATATCTTTTTCAGAATTAGGATTGATTAAAGTTAGCACAAATTGTCCTGGATTATACATAATATTAAGGACATGTCCAGAAAGTTCCAAAATTACAATAGATGATTAAGCTAAAATTGAAAACTGAATTTTGATTTTGTTAGACAAATGAATCAATCAATTGATTGTATCACACACACACACACACACACGCATGCACACGCGCACACATATGCACACGCACACACATGCATGCACACACACACACACAACAACTTGATAAGGTAAAGTATAAGGTAAAATATATAATGATAATTATGATAAATTGATTGTTTCCTTAATTACATCACCATCACAATGTTCATTTGCAGAATGTTTATACTAATTTTCTTAAGATGTGCTTGATTATGAATTGTAAAAATGACTGATTGTAAGTGATTTGATTACACTAACATATGAGTGTGTCATAATTTACCTGCAAGTACCCAGGGCAAGCCTGTCAATATAATTTTGTCCCTGTCATGGCCACTGTCTACTGTGATTGATGGATGAATTGGAGGAAATTAAATGTTGGTTGCAAAATTCTATTTTAACTATCAACTTATCCTTTTCATCTACAATGATAATGCTCAAAGGGACAGGAGGAGATTTTTAGAGGATAAAAAATTCTCTCAATTTGCACTTGAATGTTTGTAGAACACCTACCGAGAACGTTTGGAACGTTTATGGGACAAACAAGTAAAAAAGAAAACTATGATTTTATCTTGCCTACTATCATAATTGTCCCCATAGAAAAGCATGTTTTAATTTTCTGTCATGCATGACGGGAAATACTAAATCATCATCTTGGTGATCTTATTACATAACAGCGGTGCATTTGGCTTATTCACTTCAGGTGTGGTCTAGTACATTGATAAGCATTCCAAATATGGAAGAAACCCGGGTTAAAAAAAAGTGGGGCGCTTCTTTCTGAAAATGGCCTTGTGTCTCTTTAAATAAAAGCATTTGGGTAACATGAAGGAGGAAAGAAAGAGCACATGACATTTTTGGGAAGTAGCTATTGGTCTGACTCAGATTGGCTTAGCCCTTTGAACCAATTAAGTCAACCCAGCTTCAATATTCACCTTTTAATTTGTATGCCAGTCAGCTAAATAGAGT
This sequence comes from Ophioderma brevispina, assembly GCA_023653785.1. Classification (NCBI taxonomy): domain Eukaryota; kingdom Metazoa; phylum Echinodermata; class Ophiuroidea; order Amphilepidida; family Ophiodermatidae; genus Ophioderma; species Ophioderma brevispina. Next base: position 5,824 of record JAMKCH010013962.1, on the reverse strand, counting down.
GCAGAGTGGCTATTTCACCTTAGGGTGTTGGTTAGGGTTAAGGTTTGGGTTAAAATTGGGGTTAACATGGTTTTTTTTGCTACTCTCATTCTCTAAGGGCTCTGGTACTTTGTAGGTTAAAATAATGTTCATAGATTTCTCACATAGTGCTAATTATGTAATTGTTGCGATGCATGGTGTGATAAACTGATTTATTGCATGATGTTTTCTTTGTTCTTTTACCTTTATGATACCACCTCACCTGGTTTGCATGATTTTGGATTTCTAACCTGCCTGATTAGCCCACTCCTCTACCTCGGGAAATCTTGAAGATGCTGCAGACGAACAGACTGATGAAATGATTCAGGTCCTGGTGAACGTGGCCAAGAAACCGGCAAATAGAGCAGTGCCACGTGAACGCAGGCGTGCGCGGCAAACTAACCGCAAGTCATGTAAGTAGCCCCATGTAGATTTAGAGGACAAAAGATAAGATTTGTGATTTTATCTTTCCAATATTGTGTCATACTGGATGGGCAGTCTAATATTTGAAGTTGTGCATTACAGTGGGTATTCACTATGATAACAAATATTTTACTGCTCCAATATTGTGACATTGGATGGACAAAATAACAAATTCTATCTTTTATTCTCATTTTATGTAGTTTTAATGATGGTTTTCAACACTGAAAGTAATCCCTATTTGGATCATATTAATTAATAAAAAACATGATTATTCCCCCACTGCCAAAAATATGAATCAACCTGGTACTAGTCACGTGCAATGCATAACCGTATACACATGCGCGCAAACACATGCGCGCAAACACTTGCATGAAAATGCACTGTCTAATATCATCCATGATTGTGTCACCCACCTTTAATGTATGTGCATGGGCAATTTACTGAACTGTGACCTTGGTAGATGATATTGTAGTGGCTCATGGAGTAAGCCAAATATGAGATACACCAGGGGTGTCCAACCTGCGGCCCGCGGGCCATTTGCGGCCCGCTAAGAGCTCTCATGCGGCCCGCGAGGTACTTCCCAGAAAAATTGAAATGCATAAATATATTAAATAACAGATTTAAAAAAGGTGTCATTTGAATTAGATCAATTTCCTCAATCTGAAAGCAAACTTTTGAAACATTGTTTAAAAATTAGGCCAATTTCCTTAAAATGAAGACAAAATTTTTCAAAATTTGCTAAAAAGGTCAACAAAAATGGAAAATTTGACAAAAAAATCTGCATCTCTGGTATTGCTATGGGTCCCTTTTTTGGCAAATATTGGTATAGATAGGGGTCCTATATCCAGATTCTTGGAGGCACGTCAAAAACCAAACTTGAGAGCCCTGATTACTTGTTTGCGGCCCGCAGCAGTTGCGGATTTAACCAATGCGGCCCCTGCGTCAAAAAGGTAGGACACCCCTGAGATACACTAATTATATAATGTCAATGTTTGAAAATAAAATACAAGTAAAAATACAAATTTCACAGCACTTTCAACTTTGAAAAATAATGTGCATGTAATTTGCTAAAGCATTAATAATTTAAAGGGACATGGAAATTTTCTGAGAATACAGATTCTAAAGGACATTGCAGATAAGGAGAGAAGGAAGCCCTCTATAATCATTATAGTTATATTTCACCATCAATTTTGAGTTATTTTCAAACTACTTTATCATGTACACATGGTGTTTTTTAGTCTGAAACACTTCAAGGGGCATGCTTTTTGGAAAAAGCAAAGCTTAGAGCATACCTTTGGTTCATATGTGGAAATTGAAATTATCCATTGAAGCCTGTATTAAAATTTTACATAAAAGTAAATTTTCAGGAATTTATGTAAAATGGTATTTTTGAAAACCAGCAAAAGTAAACTATAACTATGTCACTTTGTAACTCGGAACATTTCAAATTCATCCATTCTCTTGAAATCTATAGAGGGATGTCCTCTGTTCCTGATTGGTTATAAACATATTCTTCCAAGATATGTTGAGGATTTATTGAACAAACAAGTAGAATTGAAAACAAAAACAAAGTTTTGCACTAAGCCTGCTGTCCCGAATCGGCCCTAAGCATGCTGGTATTTTTTGTTCTTTTCTGCTATTCTTTCAAGGTGTGATTTAATACATTTGTAGCCCCATATAATGAAAAACATGGGTAAATTGTCTGAAATATACTTGTCTCTTTACTACTCTGTCTGTTCCGTAAAATTAGGCCACATTGCAATTTCCAACCATTTAAGCAAATTAACTCTTCTCCCAATCTAAGTGGCAGCAAATAGTGTCTGTGTCCCGCAGAACATGAATAGGTCATTTCTTACAAACAAGAACAAAATGGCGGGCCCTCGTGCATCTCGTGCACGTTTGATTTTGCGACACCGTGACAAGCTTGGGGAAATATGTATTCTCAACAGATTGTATTGTAAATTTGCTCCACGTGATTGAGAAAACAAAGACTCATCTGCAGACTAGAAAAAAGCCAAGTTATTATGTTACTCAAAGGTCTAATGCTAGATTTGAGAGATTTTGCACTTTTATTTGTCATTTCATTTCCAAATTTTCACTTAATTCTGAGCTGCTATTTGTATTTTGTCAATCGTTCAAGTTTGCTTAATGGCCTCTGTGTGTAAGTTAACTGGAAGTGGGTATATCATATTGTTCACCAATATCTTTCAAGCAAACTAAAAAAATATATATTTTGATGTAAGTTTGCTGGTTAAAACTGCTATCTTTTGCTTGTACAAAAGCAACTATTCCTTTCATGAACCCCTTCTGGGATTTTAGCACCAGACTTTATGTTAATTGCCCCTGTAACTGGATTGTCTTCATGTATCAGTGTTTTACCATTTAAAGTGGGCGATCCTATCACCACCTTGTCCCCCCTTTTACAGCTTTTAAACATCTGATTTTGGTATTAGATGAATTTGTAATCGGATGTTTTTGGAATATGCTTTCCCTTGTGAGGGAGAAACATCAATAAAAATCAGACTTGATCTTGGTCATTTTTATCCCACGTAACTTATTTTTGGGGGAAATACCTTATTTTTAGGGTGGAAGATCACAGTTTAGCAATTATTTTTAAAACATATGTAACTCATTTACATAAAATGCATGTGCCATTAAGGAGTGTATAGGTGTTTTAATCTGGAATAATCAATGATCAAAGCACTTCACACTTCTATATTAAAGAATCACATCTGCATTTGAGTATATGCCTCCTATATAGTTATTAATTATTTGGAATAGTCATGGTCATGTCATGAGAAGTGCATGGATTTCACATGCACAGCATATGACAGCCATGCAGTGACCATGGTAACCTTACCATGGATTTACATGTGCAATTCATTACCCTTAATACAGTATGCATATTGTCAATTCCATTGTGCCTTGGGGGGGGGGGGGAGGAATTCATCTGGAAGAGCCCTTGTTCAACTTAGACATGTGTTTTTTGTTAGAGGTAGCATTGGTAAGTCCACTGAATTTGTTTGTGTGTGTGTCGCTAAAATTTTAATTTTTTTATGGGAGCGTCCCTACTTATATCTTTGAATATAGCGAGCGTGAAAAGCGAGAACTGTGAAATTCTAGTTTGAAGTTGTCTTTGCTTCCCTTAATCCCTCCTTTTTGACAATTGAATATCCATTAACTCCAGTGCGGCTGCCACATGGGGGGGGGGGTTTTCTTGCCCCCCCCCAGTTTTCCCCCCCGGGCCGAAAAAAATGATTGGATTTTTTGGCAAAATTATGCGATTTGGGGCCAAAATCGCCAAATTTGGGGGAAATCGCGATTTTTGGGGCCAAAATTGGTTTCCAAATCTCCCAAATATTGATAACTTTTCCCCCCAGAATATCACTTTTGCCCCCCCAAATTTCACTTTGCCCCCCCCCCCCCCGTTTGCCCCCCACCCCGAAAAAGAGGTCTGGCGCCGCCCTGATTACTCTTTTGTGTGATCAAGTTATTGTCCCCGCCGAACTAAGTTCGGGAGGGACTATAAAATGGGCTCCGTCCGTATGTCCCTATGTATGTCCGTATGTATGTCCGTGATACAATGTTAACCGCTGAACCCCTGTAACATTTGGTCATTATCTTTTAATTTTCTGATGAGCGAGAGTCGCCCTAACTTGGTATATGTAGGTGGTGAAACCCCCCTACTAACCATGTCATTCATACCCCCAGGTTCCTCCCTGGGTCTGTCAGGTGGTGGGGGCAAGAGTCAAGGGAAAAAGGTCCACATTAACCCAGAAAATGTCAACATTGTGACCATATTGTGGACTATTTATCTGGAGTTCCATGAGGGCTACTTGAATGTAACTTGGGAAAGAACGGGTTGATGAGTTGTCGACCTTATTAGATTTTGGGTGTAAATATGCTAATTAATATCTAATTGGCCCATAATTTAGAAAATTTTCCCGCAAGGCTTGTGTACAATTTTTCTGGAGTTCTGTAAGGCGTAATATGATGTACCTTGGTGGAACGAAGTGTGCTGCAGAAGTTCTCGACCTGATTAGATTTTGGGCATATATCGGGCAAATTAAATATGCAAATTAGCTAAATTGATCTGCAAATAACACCAACGTCAATGCTAGTGGGGGGGATTATACCACAACAAAGGTAATAACCATGTAGTACCCATGTGTTCATTGAAGGTATTCTTTTTAGTTTTGGTTGTTACAGTGGTTCAGTCTTTTGGGTTGCCAGCCGTTTACATTTTCTTTGAAAAATGGTGAAAATATGGTGTTTGTTGCCCCTTTCTGACTCGTTTTTGGGTCCCCAATTTACAATGTGGTCCATGATTTTTTTCAAAAATATGTTGCCAAACTGAATAAATATCATATTTTTTTACTAAATTTAGTGAATTTTCAGGATTTTTACATGATAATTTTAAGATTTCTTTGAGTCATTTCAAACCAAAAGGTAACTACATTTTTTCAGCTAGTGGTGGCCAAAATTAAGGGTAGACTGGTACAGTTTTAGTCATCACTTAGTGATTGCGATATTTCGGCGGGTACAATATTTTACGCATCGCGTAAATTAGAGTTCGCCTTGTTTCTATTTAGAACTGGCTTGCAATCCGTTTGTTTGTTTAGGTAAAATCGTCCAATTTTACTGTTTGCCTTTTCCAATTTTGAAATAGTTAAATTTGAAAGTCTCCTTCCTGTTATGTAGTATTGTTCGTATACTTTGGATAAAACTAGGTTTCCTATATATGTCTTTAGCGTGATTATTTAAAAAAAAAAAAAGGGAAATGAGTGATGCATGTGGGTTTATATACATTACGTTGACATCAATTAATTGCCCTAAACCAGTTTTTAAATATAATACATTTTTCCTGAATTGCAATTCTAATGTTGAAATCACATCGCTCTCAATCCAAATATCATTTAAATCTTTCCTGTTTTTCAAATACTTCTTGCGCAGGAGTTGAGTGGTGAAGACCCTTTTCCTCTCCTTAAACGAAAATGTCAAAAATCAACCACGCGGCGTGAATTGCTGATGCCGTATTTTGAAACCAATTCATTTTGACCCCAAGATGACTTTGTGCAGAAATTCTTATTCATCTTAGGGCCGGCCCCTCACTTCAAAAATTTTCATCAATATCACAAGTTTTGCTTTATATCAAAGTTTAACTAAAAAAGCTAAAACACTGAAAAATATTAAATGTTCTGAATCCTGATTGATTCTGTGAAGTAAAATATCTATGTGAAAAGGTTTTTGACTTAGTCAGAGGGCATTTTTTGAACCAATCCATTGATGCATGCAATGCCCCTATACTGTAATGAACTAAACACAGTCAGTACTGTTTATGACGTTCTCGTAGACCTAAGGCCGAAATCTTTCAAACACAAAT
>JAMKCH010013961.1:0-26197 GCA_023653785.1 Ophioderma brevispina | reverse complement strand
GACAAAAAATGAGCTCACTCGGCGGGCAATATCAAGGTTGTCATTGGAGTGACAGTATGCAATAAATAAGAAATCATTTGATCATGGCATCAAAACATACACAGGCTCAGCTTGCAATGGGTCACAACTTGACACAAGCAACACACAACAGCATTAACGTCCAATCTGCTTTTCGATATAAAAAGCTCTAATAAAATGCTGCATTTACGTGTAATGCTTTCACAAAGTTAAAAGTACAGGTCTGCAAACGATCACAAGCACCACAAAATGGAATATATACGATTCCAAAATTGGTCTGCAAAGCACCAACTAATACCAATACTTGTGATTGATTGTACCGTCTACATCCTTAAAGGGTTAACCATGCAGCGCGTGGAACATGATGTTTATCAGCTACTACAATTTACGCTTGCCCAATCTCTAGCCTTTTGTTTTTATAGGCTATTCATATTAGTACATACTGGAATAACGGTATACGTGCCGTGAACAGCCTACAAATGCTGCACTATCAAATGGCAAACTGCCAACCTTGAATTGTGATGTGTGTGATTGAACTTACCAATTAATTCGTCATAATCACACTAGATTAAGGTTGTCATATTCAATATTATAAAACACCTATGAGGAGGCGAGGGTGGCGCTATTATACTGGCAATGAGCTGCACAGCCGGCACCGGACATGCCATCCAAGTAAGCAATACCCAAATTTACTACATGTGTCCACTTCACTGGCTTTTGGAAAAACAATCCAATTCAAAATTATTCTCCATACCATGGCATTGTTCCAGTATTTTTTCTGATCTGATCGCCCCATATACATATAATGCCACCTCACAATCTTGGAAAGGGCAGAGCAGATCAGAACGGAGACATCTTAAAATATGCAGTTACCGTCAAAGACCTGTGGAATGGCTTTGTGCAATTGCGGCCTAAGGCTTTGATATGCCTTCCCTGATCACATTGCTGCTAGTGTTCTCAATGTATGAGCCACACACATTTCATGGCACTGCATGTAATAGTCCTTAGGTAGTGCCCCCACAAGTTTCCCCTCAAGAGTGGGGTCAAAGGTTACATATAGAGTAAGAGGTATGGAATAAAAAGGTCAGATTTCTTAAATTGCTGGTGTTTTCACATGCGTTGCTCAATTTCATGACACTTGGATATCTTGGTCCATGGGTAGTAATGTGTTGGTGACCTCATGTGACCTCATGTGAACCTTTGTGCCCTCATGTGACCTGTACCCATTCACTTTTGTATAATAATATGATGCAGGTAGGAACCTGAGAAGCGAGCGCTCAGATTTTTATTCTGTCATATTGGCCATAGAAAATGCACGCAAGAATCCCTAATTACGTTTAAAAAATCCCACATTCCAAAATCAGCAGATCGTGGTCCGGCCCATAGTTTAAGTCGTATCTTCGACTTCATAGCCGAATAGTATGACGGCGGTCCCAAATAGTCGTATGATGATGTGAGGTTCTCGAATCATTTCTGAAATGCACAATTTTCAGTTTCGGGTTACATGCTCAACCTGAAAGTGTATTCTGAGTCAGCAATAACATATAAAAACATTAAAAAAAATCATGTAACATGGTTCATTGTCTCATACCCCAGGACCAATGTACATACCTCCAGGACAAGGTCCCATATCTCCAGGACAATGTCCCTACCTCCAGGACAATGTAACCTATCCCCAGACATGTCCCATACTCCAGGACAATGTCCCAACCCAGGACAATGTCCCATACCTCAGGACCAATGTCCAGACCCCAGGGACAATGTCCCATATCCCGGGCCACTGTGTCCCCATATCCCGGACAATGTCCAACCTCCAGGACAATGTCCATATCAAGGGACAATGTCCGACTCCAGGACAAAGTTCCATACCCCAGGACAAGTGTCCCATACCTCCAAGACAAGTCCCATACCTCCGGGACAAGGCCCCATACCCCAGGACAATTTTCAGATCCCAGGAAAAATGTCCTATCCCCACGACAATGTACCCTACCCCAGGACAATGACCCCACTTTTCACCCAAGCAAATGTCCCATACCCAAGGAAATGTCCCATACCCCAGGACAATGTACCATACCCCACTCAGGAAATGTCCAAACCCCAGGGCAATGGCCCATACCACGGACATGTCCCATACCCCGGACAAGGTCCCATACTCCAGAGACTATCCATACCACCCAGGACAAGGTTCCCATACCCATAACAAATGTTCCGACCTCACAGGCCAATGCCCATACCTCCGGAGATGCCCAAATCCAGGACGAGTCCCATCCTCAGGACAATGTCCCACATCCCCAGGACAATGTCCCCTACCCCAGGACAATGTCCCCTTACATGCCAGGACAATGGTCCATACCTCCAGGACAATGTCCCATAATCCCAGAACAAGGTCCCATACCCCAGACAATGTCCTATACACAGAGACAACGTCCCATACCCCAGGACAATTTTCTAAACCTCCAGCCAAGTCCCATACCCAGGACCAAATGTCCCAGACCCCATGACACAATGTCCATACTCCGGACCAATGTCCATACCCCAAGGACAATGTCCCATAACCCCCCCCCCCCCCCACACGGGACAATGTACCGTTGTATATCTAATCAGTTCGAGAATCTGTAACCTCGCATCCCTCCAAGTGTTTCAGCTCTGTGTGACTTAACGATCTCCAGATATTGTGTTAACAAAAGTGTCAATAAACATCAAGAAAATAGGTCAAATATGATAATAATTTTGCCAAATTAGGTACTTAGCATGCAGTATACACTGTTGATAAATCGAACAGTTTGCGAATGCCCAAACCAGCAGATCGGTCCGGCCCCCTGGTTTAAGTTGTGGTATTTATTCTTTCTATATTTGATGACAGATATCATCAAAAAAAATGTTTGTTTGCCGGTGCCGTAATCCTCGCTTTTACGTGTTAAACCAATGACAACATTAAAATTGGATTTCTTGGCCGCAATCACCTGAAGAATTACGAATTTAAAAGGGCGCCCTCAATTAGTGAAATTTATTTATTATTTTATAATATGTTATTTATCGTATTTTTAATTATTCCAAGCATGGTTTTTAAATATCAGCACACATTACATAGGTTTCATGTTAGAGAAAACAAGTACACCCTTAAAAAATAAATTTGCCGAGAAAACAAAATATCCAGCAGAAGAGAATTAAAACAAATTCTTTGTTGATAGCGGACTACAAATGAAAACTTCAATATTACAAGGCGAAATGTCCTGTTAGTTCCCGTCGATTAATAACTCCATAGGAGTTAATGGTAAAGAACGAAAAGGGGGTCACATGAAGTCGGTATTTTTTAAACTGTCAGCCTATAGATCTTCAATGAGCTGTCGATATGTACAGACGGTTTGTCTATAAGAGCTCGCATTTTTTTTCGCGCTCGCTCTTATTACCCCTGTTGAGAGTAAAATTAGTTTAATTGAGACAATTTGGTTTTTGACGCTGGTATGTAGTTATTTTTATTTACCATTATTAGGATTTTGGTGCAAGAGTGCTAAGCAGATCTCCTGGGATACTGGGTAAAATCGGTTGAGCTCACACTGATGCCAAAAAAGCCAATTCAATGGGGGACAATCAGTATACATTCTCATAGAAATTCTCTGAAAGCTAACTGAAATATTTTTGGGTCCTAAGAAACGGCATACAGAATGTCTCAAAGTGAAGACTCTATTCATGTCATATGAGCATTTATATTTTATATAATCTTTTCACACAGATTTCCATGAATAATGAAGAGGAGCCATCTGGAACTACTACAACCATTCAGATGTTCGCTCTGTTCACATCAATATAGCAGTTTTGACCAGCTAAAGCCGCATTTACAATCACACAGAAAGCGATATGGTAGGATTAGTAACAGCAAATTCAAGGTCAAGAATTGGGAACATCCAGTGTGTAAGATTGCCAGAGTTGCTGAGGTTCCTGAAAAATGTAGTGAAAGAAACAGATGTGCTTGTAATTTATGTTCTGAGAAGTTCACTAATGCTCAAGAATTGGACATTCACAAGAGATTTCATCACCATACATGCAATAGAATGAAGTACACCTGCCGTGTGTGCAAGGTACAGCTTTCTAACATCACTATGCTTATCAAGCATATGACCAGCTTTCACAATGACAAAGCTAGGAACAGACAACGCTTTGATCAGCTGAAGCAGCACCACAGGAAACATGGTAGGACTGGGATCGGTAAATTAAAGGTTAAGAAACAATCTCCGGCTTCTTGGTTTCCAAAGTTACTCCAATTCCTGAGAGGTGTGGTAAAAATAATGGGTATGTTTGTAAGTATGGTTTTAAGAAGTTCACCAGTGCTCAAGGATTGGGAGTTCACAAGACACATCACCCAAAATGTAATAGAATGATGTATACTTGCCAGTACTGCAAGGCACAGCTTCCTAACATGGCTTTTCTTATCAAACATAAGAACAGCTTCCATAGTGATAAAGTCAGGAACAGCAGAAAGAGGAAGGAGAAAGTGAAATCCAGTGTGAGTAAAAGATGTCAGCAGAAGATTACAAGAAAAACCACCGGTTCAAAACAGACCAAAAGCCAAAGACACCATTGTGACATATGTGGGCACTGGTATAAAAATAAAATACCCTTGTTTTGCTTCAGAAGGGAAAATGATGGCCTTGGAGCTTTCAAATGTAAGCATTGCCACATGAGGTTTCCTACCAAAAGTCGTATTATAAAGCATGTGGCTGAAATCCATGCAGAAATTGTGTCAGCTGAGGGAAAGCAGCTCTATAGATGCAGATCCTGCCAACGATGTTTACGGAAGATCAACTGCAGAAAGAAAACAAGCATTCAGAGCGGTGTGATGCTAAGTAATAATGCTAAAAGGGTACAAAGTATGAGGGCTGTTGAGCGGCAAATTGATCAAAATTCTGCAGCTGGTGCAATAAGTCCTGAAGAACATTGCAATGCATCACCAGCACTCTCATCAAACCAACAAACTAAAACCAGTACACAGAGCAGAGTCATCTTTTCATCTTGTGATTTTTCTGTGAGGATCTTAAATGTGAATGGTGCTGAACCTGAAATGAGCGAGACATGTAGCAGTCAACGTCTGCAAAATTCTAAATGCGACAATAGTCAATTTGACCATGTCGATGATCAGCAGAAAGCACCTTCGTATCCAACAAACCAAACTAATGCTTGCAAGCAGGTGACTGGAGTGCCAAATTCACCTCTTTGTACTTCTGTGAGAATGTCAAATATGAATGGAGGCAATCAATCAAGCCCTGCTCATCATCAGCGTAGACCTCTCTTATTTTCAGAAAGTCCTCATACCAATGCAGTACAGATTGGAATGACAAATGATTCTTCCACTGTTTCTTTGGGAATCTTGAATGCAAATGGTGAAGAAGCTGAAATTGATGATGGCAGAAACAGTCATCAACAGAATTGTAAATCTAACCATGTCAACCATCAGTGCAGACCATCTGTGTGCTCAAAAGGCCATCAAGCTTGTGTAAGCAAATTTCAGAACGGAGTGCCTAAAGGTGCTGCTGATGTTTCTATCAGGACATTGAAAATAAATGAACCACCAGTCAGTGAGAAATATTGGCAGCTCAAGCAAGGTGAAATTCAACATAGACCATGTGTGCTTTCAACAAACTATCAAACTGGCATAAGCAAACAGGAGGAAGTGTCTTGTGATATTCCTGTAAGGATCAGAAATATGGATCATCAAGGTGATGTATTAAGTGATCATGTGGCAAGTATTTTTACTGAAAACCCAGGAAATCAAAACTGCATCAAGTCTTTCAACCCAGGCTCGGAAGATTTTACCAGTACCAATGCATCTGACAAAACCATTCCTGTTTATCATCTTAGAAATAGTCAGAAGCCATTGCAAGCTTTCAGATGTCTATGGTGTTCACATTACTACAGCAGTTTTGACAAGCTGAAGAGACATAAAGTGTCACATAAGAAGCGATATAGCAGGATTGGTAAGCATGTAATTACCAACAGAAGGAATCGGGTTGTACAGGTGTCTAGATGTGAATCAATGTCACAAAGTCTCCAGTATATTTGTCACTTTTGCGACATGAAGTTTGTATACAAAAGTGATATTCAATCACACTTCAAAGTACATGTGAGCCAGCCATATTAGTGGAAACTCCTTATCGATGCATGTGTCTCAGCATCAGAATTGACGTGGATGTCTCATCGATAGAAAACAACTTAACAAAATTTCACAATGAAAAGCCCAGAGAGTGCAAAGACAGTGCCAAAGAGACTTGTACCATTTCAAGATTGGGCGACAAGGAAACGCATTTTACTATTTTATATCCTTGTGATTGGTGTGGTAAAGAGTTCAAACACAAATGTGATGTGGTTATTCACATTCGATGTCATACTGGTGTTCGGCCATATCAATGCAGACATTGCAGTAGGACATTTACAACATCAAGTGGTGTTTGCCGGCATGTAGATGAAATGCACGACAAGGTAGCCATCTTGCTAAGAGGTATAGCCATTGTCTACCGATATCGATGCAGATGCTGTGAAACATTGATACCTACTAGAAAAGAGTTCCTAATACATAAGCACACCCACCCAGGGTATAGATTATCAATGGATTACATAAAATTGGACAAAGAATCTCATGCACAAGCGGCAAAGTTATATGAAACTGCAATTCTGGATTTAACTCCTTTAAAAGTGGCTAGCAAGCAAATGTGCTCCAGCAATTATGTGGGCAATCAACAGGAAAACCAGGTTGTTTCTCCAATCTGGAATGTTCAACCTCGGAATTCTTCTGGTACCAAGATTTTTCAAAATCCACCTCTTGCCAAGGTTTCTAAGAAGCCATCTGATGCAAAGATACCAAAGAAACTCTCCCCTGAGGTACTTCCACAGATTTCATCCACTGCAAAGATTTCTATGAAGTCTTCCAAACCACAGGTCTCTCCAAAAGCCAACATATGCTCATTTTGCCAGAAGGAGTTTGTACATAAATCAGCATTGGTTAGTCATGAGGTGTTACACAAGATGAATCTTTCCCCGATATCAAAACCAAAGGTCACTGTCCCACCAAATTATATCGGGCTTTCTGTGCTTCGTGAAGGTAATGGAGAAGTTCAGACTAATGCTGGGAAAGGAGAGTTGGTCCATAAAATACATAAGGTACAAAGAACAGAGAGCATTTCTACCATTGTTGATAGCACCACCAATGTCATTAATTGTATTGGCAGCTCGGCAGGAACCAGACCCAACAAGAACACCAGCACAAGCATCATCTGCTCTGTAGTGGATGAAACTTCAAAACACAGACCATGCAACTACTATCAGTATAAGTAACAATTTGCGTAGCGATTGTCGTATCATGAAAAATAGTATAGCCTCCTCAAGAATAACCAGAATCTTGGTTTGTCTAATTTGACATTGGCCAAAGGAAAATCTAAGACAGTAGCATTCTTCGACAAACAAATGTACATGTACAAACAGCAGTAATATGTTGTGCCACTGCAAGCGACAATTCCGAAAAGAATGACTTGCAGTTGCATGAAGTGTGCAAGCAGAGCTGTGGAAGAAAGATGGGAAACTAGTCCCAAAGGGCATCAAAGGTGTGAAAGTCAAAAAGAAGCTGTGGCTGTCAAGAGTGGGGAAGATTCTTTGATGGTAGATATTGCAAATAACCCAAGTGTAAATCATCACCTCAGTGGTCGTATAAAAGTATCTGCAACAGAAAAGATACCCACTAATATTTGCCCAAAACAGCCAACCAAGATCCGGTATCAACAAAAGCTCTGTTGGACAACAGTGAAAAATATGACGATGACCCATGCTTCAAAGAATCCCTTCCGAAATCGTAACATCTGTGCTTACTGCAAAAGAGAGTTCACAGAAGGTTTTCTTTTTTTTTTTGGCAGCATTACAGGCTCATGAAGTGCTAGATATAGCATGAAGAAGAACCCAGAAAATGACAAATTGCTCTAAAGGAGTGGCTTGGAATGATGAAAAGTGAATGTAAAAATCGAATGCAGACAGCTAATAGCCAGTTTTGCACGATTGTATTTGCTAAGAAGTCTCTATTGTTGAAGCATGAGGTTCAGCACATTTTACAAAGGCAGTGCAATCCCAATGCAATGGAATCTTGACAATGGGAAGTGATGATCTTAGAAGCTCTAATCAGGAGGGTCTGTGAGCCCAAGTTATACTTTAAATAGAAAGGGTTTAAAGAGAAGTTTTGATCACATTGTACCAGCATGCGAATGCACCACACGATTAGTCCAAGTGTTCAACCACTGGCAGGAGCTGAACAGGTTTTGAGTTCTCCCTCTGCAGCTGCTGACGTTACCAAAAAAGGCAATGTATGTACCTTTTGCCGTAAAAGATTTACTGAGAAATCTGTACTGGATGCACATGTGAGTATGCATTTAGTTTCCTTGATGGCAAAAGAGTCAGATGAAAGAAGATATCAGAGAGCAAACTGCAAACAACCTAATAGTGACCACAAAAATAACCAAGCAGAAAGAACTACATGTAGGAGAGGACTCAAAAGAAAAGGTAACATATGTTCATATTGCAAAAAAGAATTTACTGAAAAGTCACCCTTAGATGCACATGAGGTTATTCATGCGATTGCCAATATGACAAAACAATCTCAGGAGCCCATTCAAATGGGTACTGAAAGTGTTCTTCAGGAAACCAGCGCAAGTAAAATGAGAAAAACTGGACCTACAAAAAGTTGTACTCGAAGCAGAGTTCGGAATAATGGTACCCCAAGCAGTGATCAGAAAAATGGAACTCCAAATAGAATACAGGAATGTGTGACTCAAATTGGAGTTTTGAATGATGGTATGCAAAGTGGAGTGACAACTGGTGAGAAAGGTGTAGATGACACAGATGAAAATGCTAAGAAATAGCTTCTTCAAAGGAACTGTTCAAAAATCGTAATATCTGTGCTTACTGCAAAAGAGAGTTCACTGACAAGGCTGCCTTGCAATCACATGAAGTGCTTGACACAGCATGCAAGAAGAAATACAAGAGAAAGTGTTCTAAAAGAGCTAAAAGTCCAGAAGTAACTGGGAGTAACAGATCCAGCTCCATAAAATTTGTATGCCAGCAATGCAGGATTGGTTTTGCTGAAGAATCTTTATTGCTAGATCATGAAGCTAAACATGTTACAGAGTCAAGACAGTACCAGTACAATGATCAAAATTGGACAATGGGAAGTAATGACATTAGATTATCTACATCAGGAGGTTCTCTAACTCAAGATGATACTTTGACTAGAAAAG
Organism: Ophioderma brevispina; assembly: GCA_023653785.1. Lineage (NCBI taxonomy): Eukaryota > Metazoa > Echinodermata > Ophiuroidea > Amphilepidida > Ophiodermatidae > Ophioderma > Ophioderma brevispina. Next base: position 16,910 of record JAMKCH010013961.1, on the reverse strand, counting down.
GTATGAGAAGTAGTTTTGATCAACATCGTTTCAGCATGCAAAAGCACCATAAGAGTAGTCCAAGTGTGCAACCACTGATGGAAGCTGAACAGGTTTTGAATTCTCCCTCAGCTGCTGCTAAATTCAGCAATAAGGGCAATGTATGTACCTTTTGCCATAAAAGATTTACTGAGAAATCTGTATTGGATGCACATGTAAGTAGGCATTTAGTTTCATTAATGGCAAAACAGTCAGCTGAAAGAAGATGTCAGACACCAAACTGCAAACAACCTGAGAGTGACCAACCCAATAATCGGGCAGAAGGAACTAGTAATGGACTAAAGAGAAAAGATAACATTTGTTCATACTGCAAAAAAGAATTTACTGAAAAGTCCGCTTTAGATGCACATGAGGTTGTTCATGCGGTTCCCAACATAGCGAAGCAATCTCAGGAACCTATTGAATTGGGTACTGAAAGTGTACTGCAGAAATCCAGCCCAAGTAAAAGTCAAAGAACTGGCCGAAGTGGAGTTCAAAAGAAAGGTATTCCAATCAGAGTTCAAAATAATGGTACTCAAAGTGGAATGCAGAATCAAATTGCAGTTTTAAGTGGAGCTACAACAACTGATGTGCAAAGTGTGGTTCAGATAACTGGTGCGCATAATGAAATTCCAACTCGGGTATTCAATCTGGAGTTTCTCAAAGCTTAGTTCAGATAAGTGATGCTCAAAATAAGGTTATGAAAGAGAGTACTCAAAATAGAGTTCAGAGCAGTGGTGCTCCAAATGGAGTTCAGAACAGTGGTATTCAAAGTGGAGTTCACTTAAATACCCCTCTTAATGGAGTTTGGAGAACAAACATGCAAAGTAGAGTTCAGACAAGTGGCATCCAAAATGTTGTTCAGGTTCCTGGTATTCAAAGTGGAACTCAAAACACAAGCATTCAAAGTGGAGATAAGACAGGAGGGACTCAAAATGGAGTTGATCATGCTAATATCCTAAGTGGCGTTCGAAATGGAATTCAATGTAGAGTTCAAAGTGGAGTTCCAATTCAAAGTGGCACTCCAATAATTTGTACTCCAAATGTTGTTCAGAATACTGCTGTTCAAAGTGGAGCTAAGAAAAGAGTTGCTCAAAGAGCAGTTAATAACAGTAAAGTTCAAAGTGGTACTGGAGTTATGAGAAGGAGCACCAGAAAGAGGGTTAAGAGCACCGACATTCAAAGTGGAATCCAGGTAACTCGTCAGCTTCGCAACACATGCAGCTACTGCAAGAAAGAGTTCACAGAGCAAAGTGCTTTAATAACACATGAAAACAATGTACACATAACTGTTAGAAGAGAGGAAGTTGAAGCGGACAGCAGAAGGACCAGTAAGTCTGTACAACCCCAAAAAGTTGCTGAAGGAAATGACTGCAATTTGACTGCAAGTACTAATGACAGACAAGATGAAACTAACAATGACTGCAGGATCAATTTTGCTGAAATGAGAAGGGGAAATGAAAATGACATCATACCTGTGATACACCTTGGGAAGAGTACAAAGGAAAAAGAGATTTCAAAATCTTCTACAGGTGATAATGCTGAAACAGGTGGTGCAGAAGAAACTCAAACTGATGACAATTATGAACCACTAAAAAGGCAGGATGTAAATAAGGATGAATCAAATGGCACAGCTTCCATTGGACATGTTGAGGTTGATAGTAATGCATGCAAGAATTATAATGGACTAAGAGTGGATACTGCAAATCTCCTCAAAGATAATGTACAGGTTGTTGAACCATGGGAAGGCTGTATTACAAAACAACCAGTCTTAGAGGTAACTTTGAGTTCATCTATGAAGACTAAAGACATTGGATATCCAGTGTCTAAGATCAAAGAAGTAGCTGCTACAAAGAAGTTTGAAGTAGCTTTGAAGAGAGAATCAAGAAGTGAATATACTAGAGGTAACAATCAAGTGCTTCTATCAAGAGATGTTGAAGGTAATAGTCAAGGAGGTGAGAGGATTCAAAACAGTAAGCAGATAAATAAGTATATACAAGAAGTTTCCTACGGTGGCAGATTCATCAAAACAGAACAGTTTGGAAATGCTTCAGACCAGCCTAGACAGTCATTATGGGCAGACCCTGGTGACAAGAAGGGATCTGCTCAGGATATTGTGAAACATGTAGTTATTGGCAAAATGGATCAGTTGGGTGAGCTTTCATTTAGTAGTCGCATACCTATCAAAGTGGAAACAGGGGCAGAAACACACGGTGACTTTGGTGGGCAGGAGATTATGTGGATGGAAAGCTCCCTGAAGAATGTTGATAATCTTGCAATGGTGAGGACAACATCAGCAATGAACAGTTGAAAGTAACTCTTGCAAGTGATTTAGGGATATCATTGCAGGACCCAAAAAACGAGCAGTTGGAAGCAGGCAGCAGGGAAGATGTTATCATTAGCAATCAAGATGCTGAGAAAGATGTCTACTCAACTACATCATCATCATCATCACAGTCTGCAAAGTACCTGTACAAATGTAAATTTTGCAGTTTAGTTTTCAACATCAGTGAAATATTTGAACATGAGAAGGCTCACAAAACTAGCAAATATGACCACCGTGCCTCCGATATGCATAGAGGTGTTTTGGTCGGTGCAAGCGAACCTCAGATGTTAGTGGTCCGACCATCCAGTAACTCCAACACTTTAAATACTTCTAGTAAAGTAGCTCCTACAGTTCAAGCAGAGACTAGGATTGTTAGTGACCAAAAGAATAGGAGTGTGAAGTACTCTTGCAAATTCTGTGGCAAGGAATTCAGAGGTGTCAATCTTCTCAAACGTCATGAAAAGGTACATCTTTTGACCAGCTACCATGCCAAAGACAAGTTGAAGAGCGTTAGATTATATAAATGCAGACACTGTAGTGAGACATTTCATAGAATAGACAGACTTGCTGGGCATGAGTGGGAGCATAAACAAGATTAACAAGGAAAGGGATTCAGAAATGAAAGTCCTCAAAGTAAGCTTTCAAGCAGGTAAATTTTTATTTCTCTAATATTTATATAATTTCTGTGACAGGACTCATGAATATTGAAGAACTATTAATGCTGATTCTATTAGTATTATATCCCTAGGGAAATAATTGCTCTTCTATAGATTATAAGATATGATGTGTGATAGCAGGGGGACTGTAGTGAAAGAGTGTGCGCTTCCAGATAAAATTCTGATTTTTTTGCAATTAAGTCATTGATACTCAATAAAATTCATGGAACCACTTGCCAACCCCCCTTAATGGACCCCAGCTTGGGTTTCAAGATTATACAAGGGTCAAAATTTCAAAGGATTTGAATGTGTTGAAAAGCACACCATGGTGTTTGTCTTGTTACAAGGTTCCAAAAAGGTATAGTTTACACTATCAATGGCTTATAGTTCCGGAGTAAAAATTAAAAATGATGAAAAAGTTGTGTGTGTACATGGGTCAAAAGTTAAAAGTTGCTTTGATTCAGGTAATATGTGGTGCAAATTGTTTCCCTAGCTTAAAGGATTGAAATATGGAATAGTTTGCCTTATCTGCTATGCTTAGTTTTCATGTTATCCAACAAAATAGGTCACAGGTCAATAGCTGCCAATAGCTGTTGACTTATTCGCCATTTTGGTTAGTAACCAAACACGTAAGATAGTCAAAACTATTCCTGTATTTCATTCTATGAGCTAAAGTGCAAAACCAACAATTTGAACCACGTTTTACAAAAATTGGAGCAACTTTGTAATTTTTGACCCCTGTACAAACCAAAAGTGACTTTTTTTACCATTTTTAATAGTTTTTACCCCATAATTCAAAAACTATAAGTCACAGGTAGTATAAACTATACCTTCTTGGAATTATTGTAACCAGACAAAGATCATGGTGTGTTTTTCAACACAATCAGAACATTTTAAAAATTTTACCTCGGTGCTGTGTAACCTTGAAATCCAAGCTGGGGCCATGAAAGGGGTGTGGCAAGTGCTTCCATCAATCTTTTTGATTATCAATGCATAAAGTACTTGTGTACCAAAATTCACAATTTTATCCAGCTTTGCACACTCACATAAGATCTGTGCACAACACACTATTAGCTAGCAAAACCTCAATTCCCTTGGCACAGTTCAGTAGCTTTCATTCACCAATTTATATCTAGAAAATACACCCCTTGGTTTTGGGTATATACCAGATCACACAAGGTCAGTTCATGTCAATGCATGTATAAATAAGTACAACCCACTGAACTGTGTCCTTGGTGGATGAGCATATTGTAACTTATAGTGACAGTCCCCCACTATGAGGGATGATGAGCTATCATATGTAGGGGTCTACTGTAAGCAAATGGTTTACAATTTGCAATAATTTTTTGGTGATATTTATTGAGACTACACTTGTCTGTACGGTAGTTGGAGGGGGCTCTAACTCAGAGGTCTTTCTTGACCCTTGGGATGTATATGCCCTTTGGGTCAATGTTAAAAAAACATCTTTAAATGGGTACAAAATATCTATACTATATCACCACCAAATAGGCAGGAATTGTTTGGTTTTTATTATTATTGGGATTATTTATCAAAAAAGTAAACCAAATAAACTTGAGCATCTTCACAGAATCTCTAAATGTGCACTTGATTAATTGTAGAACACCCCCTTAGAATGTTTGGAAGGTTTATTGGCCACACAAGTAGAGAATCATGCTTTGATATTCTATCGTACACTAATACTAAATCGTCTTTTAAATACATAAAGAAGCTGTTTTGGCTTATTCACTTCAGGTGTGATTTAATAATAAGCATTCTGAATGTGTTAAAACTTGGTTTTGAATAAAAAAGGGCACACTTTTCTGGAAATGTCCTCATGTCTCTTTAAACATTTTGGCTGGTATTCTGAAAGGGAGTCTAACTTTAGACCTGGGTTTAAACCAGGGTTAGTCCTACAAGAGGGGACCTTTTTTCCCTTTCAAAATACTGTGAAAGCAAAATGTAACGGGTGAGAAAATTCATGGTTGGGCCCAAAACGGCCCATCCATGAGTAATTTTCTTACTCATTGCAGCACATTTTTAGAGTATGTTGGAAGAGGAAAAGGTCCACTCATGTAGGACTAACCCTGGTTTAAACCCAGGTCTACATTAGACTGCCTTTCAGAATACCAGCCTTGGTGATTGTTATCCTTGAGTAGTACCGTATTCATTCTCATTAGCGCCAAAGTTTTGTAGTCTTTGGGATAGGTAGGTGCATGTTCTCTTATGTAGCAGCCATTAAGTATTTTGTGGGTGACCTGATCACAGTCCAATTTTTCAAATGTTTTGGTTTATCCTCTATGTAAGACCTCATGAAATTAGCCTAGCATGAAATCTTCTATAAGAGGATCAAAGGATTACAAGGATTGTACAGCTTTATTCCGTAAAAGAGTCTTTACTCTAGTCTAACTCATGAATATCTTACACCAAGGTAAGACCAGTGTTTTCCCCACAAGTGGAAGCATATCACCAAAACATCAGATCACAAATTTTGAATTAAATCAGTCCAGCTGTTGGGATAGTAAAAGCATAATGTGTGCCAAAATGGTCCATAGGACAGTTACCACCTTTAGATTTAGGTGGGTGCAGATGCATAAGAGACATAATGCCTAACTTTCCAAACAAGCAAGATGTGGAAGTTAGGCATTGTCTCTGTGACAAAGGCAACTCTGTGAGCTTGTGTAGGCAACCACATTCGGAGATGTTTTAGTTCATCAAAAGGAAGCATTTCCATGGCCTTCAATTTCACTGGGGTGTGTGTGTGTGTTTGTATGTGTCACTAAAATGTTCATTTTTTTGAGCAGCCCACAGCTTATATTCTTTAAATATAGTTGTGGGCTAAAGTGGGGGACACGGTTGTTGATCGGGTCACCCATCTAATAATTTTTAACTGCACTCTGTGTACTTCTCAGAGTTGTATTTTTACATGTGAATGATATTGTAATATTAGTTAATTATCACGTTTGTTGAACTCTCTTGTCAATGTTAGAATATCGAGGGTTGAGAATCAGAAGGACGTAACTCAACACTAAAAGAAATATAAAGAATTTCTTTAATTCTGCTGTTCATAATTCAAAATTGTTCTTTGTTACTAAAGTTTATATATTGTTTGCTTACAGTACCATATATGAGCATTAACATATATTTACATTTTGAGTAATGAATAGATTTGCTTAGTAGAAAATATTAAACATCACATTTTCTCAAAAGCAGTATTACAGCAGAATTAAAGAAATTCTTTAATATTTCTTTTAGTGTTTAGTTACGTCCTTCTGATTCTCAACCCTTGATATATGTTGTGATTCTCAAGTTTCACTTAATTCAAGATTTTACGCTTTGAAAACATTGCACATTTTTAATTGGATTTTGGTGTAGTCTACCATGTAGGCCCTTTTTGAAAAGTATTTCCAATATTTAGTTATTTCCACAAACCAGCAAAGTCCCATTGACTGCTACACTCCAAGGTAAAAAGACAGGGTCTACTGACTTTGGATGTGATCTTGTGACCCCACAATAGTACTGCACATTACATTCATCCAAGAACGGGGACAAATGCTAAATAGGCAATTCAATGTGTGGGGTTCAAGATAACAAACAAGAAATTTTCAACTTCATGAATTAGTAACAAATATAAGCAGTGATTAAAGGTGCAACAAGAGATTTCAAATGACAGGTGCCCTAAAAATGTTAACATTCTGATTTTTGCGCACTGGTGTAAAGCATTCTATCAAAAATATCCCCATCTGAAAGGATTAAGCTGAGAACTGTTTTCTTTGGTACAAAAATTGTGAATTTTTAAATTTTCTTAGAAGAGCAAATAGAACGAAATTCAGTCGGTTTTATAAAATATAAAGATATACAAATCACCTTTGTTTTCATTTTAAGTTATTTCTGTAGCAAACTAAAAGGTAGGGAATCTATTGAGTGTCTAATCTATATGAAACATATCACAGAAAATATGACGACTTGAAATTTCTTGTTGCACCTTTAATACTAAATCCCCATCACAGGGACATCTGATGTATGCCGTAATCCAGAAGGTGTAATTTGTCAATCTCACAATGCACCAGTTTTGGGAAATTTCACTTCAATAAGATCATGTGATACCACAAAAAACCTATTCTTAACTCATAAAACCCTGACTTTTCACTTCAATAGATCATGTTGATCCCACAAAAACCTATTCTTAACTCATAAAACCCTGACTTTACACTCAATTAGGCAGGGCCGCCGAGAGAAATTACGGGCCCAGGGGGAACCTTGGAGTTTACGGGCCCCCTTTTATATACCAACTTCATTTTGCGAACCCCATAAGGTAATGTATTTACCATGCACTTAATGGTGTTTTTGTTTGAATTATCCATATTTTGTTTGATGGAAACGGCCCAGGGGTGGTGCGTATGGGGTGTTCCCCTCCCGCGCGAAGCGCGGAAGCCTGCCATGTTCACTTCCAAAAAACATTTTTTTTTGATAGAAACAAATGAAATGTGTACGTGTTTCACTGTTTAATGATAGAGGTATGATTAACGGTTTTTAAAAAGTACAATGGAGGCTGATGGTTTTTAGTTTTGTTTCAATAATAATATATAAGTGTTCATGGAGAGTGTATATATGAAGCGGCCCGAGGTGGGTGGGCAGGCCCTAGTCATGACCCTGCCATGTTCACTTTCCAAAACACATTTTCTCATGTATATTTGATAGAAACAATTTGAAATTGGTATGCAGTTCACTTTATAATTCATGACCATCGTGTTTTATAAACAAAATTCTTTCAATTTGTTTTTTTTGTTTTTTTTGTAATTTCTCAAACCAAGAGACGGCGCAGGCCCTGCACTAAATTTTATTAACCGCGCGTATAGCGCTAAAAAAGTTGGAAATTACGTGGGTTAGAGTATTTCTGACATAAGTAGTATCATTCTCCGTCCGGAGGTTGAACGGGCCCCTTGATCCGCCAATGTCGCTCTTTCTCCTCGCTCTCTCTCTCTCCTCTCTCCATCCCTCTCTCGTCTCTCTCACTTCCTCCCTCTCTGACTTTTGTCACACCGCAAGGGCCTGAACTTTATTTTTTTACGGGCCCCCTAGGACCACCGGGCCCGGTCAATTACCCCCTTTGACCCCCCCTCTCGGCTGTACTGCATTAGGACACAATGTGCTTGTACTAAATGCCTATCAGTGATTTGCTAAATCATAAAATAAAAAAATCTCAAAAAATCAGATTTTTGCCTGTCCTGCTAACAAGTACAGGTATCCCTAACATAACCTGCAAATGACCAAGACCAAAGCACCTAATCAGACAAAATCATAAATGTTTGTTCATTACTGTCCGGTAGGGACCATCTACAACATGTAATTGAATTTCATATCTTGAACACTGCCATTTTCTTCCTTTTCTGTCAATTTTTCAGTTGAAAAGTACTTACGAGAATTGTACCGCCTTATCCCTTGGCTTTACAGCTATTCCTGTAAATTACAAAATATTTCGACCTTTCAGATAACTCACGTGATATGCTTTACGGGATTTTTTTTTGCTCATGAGTATGAAATGTCGGTGGTTCTTAAACTAGTTGAACACTGTTTTATCCCTAATTGCTGACATGTGTTTTAACTTAGCAAACCCGTTCACAACGTAACAGTACAGTAATAAGCAGCAATGCCCTGTAGGGCTTGATATCAACACTCTCGCCACATCATGGTAGGAGTCTCTGTGTGTGTGTCAGTCACCAATGGGTGGTATAATGGGGTGTGCATGTGTAAAATGGTTATTCTATTACCTCTACTTACCTCTACACTTGCCCATGATTCTCAAAGCGCGCGCTTGATTGGTTTTACTGCCCATTATTCTGCAATATGGGTCGCGATTACACTCTAATGCGTGATGCAAAGCGCACATCTGGTTCAGCGCATGCCACCGGATCACATAAAGAAGCGCACACGCTAACAATTTACGCGGTGAAGACAAAGCGCGCGCTCTAAACTGTTACGTTTTTAGTAGGAAATGGCCAGTTTTTTCCTGGTATATTTTACTTTCTTACGGTATAGAATATTAAATTAAGGGTGCGATGTTCATGTTTTAGTCGAATATGTAGTCCTCGGCATAAAAACATTTGAATAATGGATTCTCACCTCGTCTTTCGCCTCGCCCATTATTCTGTTTTTAACTGCCTCGGACACATTCTTCTTGCCCACAACACCTGAACGCTTACCCTTACCTTTATTTCTGTAAATATAAGCATAATGAATAGTCAACTTGGGTATTGTTATTAGAGTGCTTGTTGTTACTGTTCCAAGTCAGTAACTCCTGGGTTATTGCCTTTCTCTGTACGTAGTCTTTTTGCATGGCAAAGAAAGAAGTTACCCTTGGTTGTTTACAAAGTATGATTGATTTGACTTTCATGTAGACCAAATAACATTAAAGGAATTATTATTGCAAAGAAACTTTGTATTGTATTCAAATGACAACACACGTAACAATAAGTGCAGCATTAAATTGTAATAATTGTCTCAGCTGAAAGAAAACGCAGCTTGTTAAGAAAGTTGTCTTCAACTTAGCAGCTTTAGAGGGGGTGGGGAAAAAGTAACAGAGGAGGGGGGGGGAAGAAGGACGTGGAGGGGGAGAAAGAAAAAGTTAGTAGAATGGAGGGGAGAGGGTATAACGATGGAACAAGGAAGAAAAGGGGTATAGGGGTAATAAAAGGGAGCTTGGTAGCTTAAATGTAGAGAGTTTAAATATACTTTGTTGTTGCTCGGTTTTTGTTTTCCTCTTTGAACAGATAGTGTTAATCTACGTTTGTCTCCTCTAAAGTTGAAGGTGACCGTCAATTATGCGTTTTGCATTCCGCACTAGCGTCTCGATCGGGCCGCCTTTATTCGCGTGCTACATGACAGGTCTGATTGCCCAGCATAGCACGCGCGATTCATGGTGCGCAACATAAAAGTCGCAGTGACGTCACCTCACTTAAGATGACACAAACTATAGTATGTTTTTTTTTTTTTTTTTTTTTTTTTTTTTTTAATTTTATGGTGTTTTTTTGTGTTTTATAATTATTTTATAAAGTGTGTGTGGTTATAAAATTGGGTCTGGGTATTAACTATAACCATGATAATTCCTTGACTATTTTAAATACACTTTGTTATACGAAATGTGTATTACTGAAATTTATTAGGCAGTGCAAATTAGGATTGACTCCAACTGAGACTGGAAAAGCTAAGCTTACCAAATGAGAAATATTTTTCACCCATCTTTTATATCAACTAATAAGATAGTCACTATAAAAATTTTTTTTTTCAAAAAACTCATTTTAAATTCATCAGTGATGACCTTAACTTGATTATCAAGTACATTGTAGTTCATAGTGATTACAGGCAAATGCTAACCCTTTTTTTCACACCGACAACCAAAAGTGGACAAAGTTATCTTTATGTATCTTCCTGCTTAAAGGGTGATGGCCCATTTTAAGGATATGAGTTTTTTCATCTTGATAGATTGGGCCTTCACCCAACCCCATCTGGACATTCGCGCTGATATTTCAATCCGTTTTGATTTAAGCTACAACGTAAATTTTGTAAGCCCCATATAGTACTGGGTAAAATTAATATTGGTCACCAAATTAGGGCAAATTTTTCATACTCATAACTTCCAAACCAAACATTTTTGGGCTCTAAGATTTCACAGGGTAAATGAGAAAGATAATAGCTTCCTTCTGATACCAAAATGTTGACCACTTCCGGTAAAATCTGGGGCTTCTGGGAACGAGGCTATTAGCGATCGGGCCATGGACCTTTAAAAGCGGGTGACTCAAAAAGCATAAAAAACCATTTTAAAAGCAATGCGTACAGTCTTCTAAGATAAACTTTCTTTTTCTTGACCTAATAAATAGCTATATTTTGATTGGTTAGTCATATGCTCTATCATGTAATGAGCCTATCAGAGACACTGTAAGAGAGGTGGTTAAAGCAATAAAACCCCATTTTTTGAAGTTCCCCCAAATTTCCAAATATTTGCACAATTGCAGTAGTAAACTATACCTGTGAATGGTAGAGCTTAAAATTCTGTGTCGCAAAAGAAGGAATTTTGTAATTAGAATAATTAATATCGGAGATCTCCGATAATAATTCAACGGCTGCTGGAAACGTCCTTCCAATATGCAATAGCTGGGAAATTGCACCATTTATGTGTCCACGCTAGTCCATTATACTCTGGCTCATAATTTCTTGGGCATGTTGCTAAGTGCACCAGCTTCCCCACCAAAACAAAGCACCATTGGATTGCATGCCGAGCGCAGTTCACGGGAGAGATAGGTGCACGTTATGTCATATCAAAGAAATATTGAACCGGGGAATAGTAGTTCTGTCGGTTCAGAGGTGTTAAGTTAGAGGTCGATTTTGTGAGGTCCCACTGTTTCATCATGAACGGACATAAAATTGGCGTTTCCAGCTCCGCCGTTAAAATTACAATCGGGATCCCGATTCTAATTACATAATTTTTTTCTCTTATGGCAAATACAAATTTTTTAGCAATGTTCGCAGGTAACTTACTAGATAATTACCAACACAACTGCAAAAATCTCAAATTTTGAAAAATGGGGGCTCTTAAAAAATATGCCGTTTTTGCTTTAAGTAGCTTTGTCACAAAGTGAATTGTTGTGAGTTTAGTAACCTTGGTAATTTTCACCTTAGTGTAAACTTTGCATATCACTGGCATAATATGCCTTGTTGATTTTTATGTGTCATATTAAAAGTTAGATTATAATTTAAGCTGTGACAAATGCACGATTTCTTTGTAGGTCACAACCAGAGCAGATGAGAAAGAAGATGGTTCAACTGTTACTTCAAAAGATTAACTGTTCATCCGCATATTCATCTTAATTGCCTTAACGGTGCGTGTTCCGATCGTCTTTGGGACCCCCTGAGTTGACCGGAAGTAGTATCGATTTTCATATCAGATGAAAGGCCGTATTTTTCTCATTGTCGTCTGAATATTGACGGCGCCCTCAAAATCCATTTCATTCCAAGAATTTAAACAAAAAAACCACTGTTTTTAGTTGTACCATCAATATTAGCATGGTATTGATAGGGGCTTTGCAACTGCATTATTGCGTCTCATAAAAACGCAAGGTTGTTTCCCATGGTACTTGATGGTGTATTGCAAGTGCCAGTCTCCTCATTCAAGTAGAGAACACAATACACTAATCGGAACAAGCACCTTTAATCCCCGATTGATTGGATCAAAGACTTGTGCTTCTTGCTATAACATAAATACACCTGTCATTAAATCCCCGAACTATCCATACCCAGTTGTCACTGGTATGTGCACAGATTATATACACTATGTCCGTGACCAGTACAGTGAAACCGTACTCTTCTGCGTCACTTATAGACAACTTTGTGGCCCCAAATTTTCACAGCATTTTTTGACCCGTTGTGACACTTTCGAACAAACCGGTATAGTATGAGGTGTATTCAAAAGCGTTTATAGCTAATCACATATTATCTTTTCACAGGAACTAATCTAACCGGATATGTTTAACATTAGGAGAGGCTAAAATAGACATCCTTTATTTTACCTCAAAAAACATAATCAAGTTAGCCTTACCGAAAAGGGTTAATTTTGCTGTTTTCTGTCATTAGAAAGTCACTGTTTTCCTCAATTATTCACCAACGAATAAAAATAAATAATTATTGGTCAGAACAAACTGTTGTGGGGTGAGTTCCTTACCAGCAGAGAACATTTAGCTTGAAAATTAATAAACTGTTTTGTATGCAGTGTGTCATTCAGTGTGTGAAACTTTCTTCGACTGGCCAAGCTTGAGTCGGATGAACAGATTACTTCACAGGTCCAACCGAGCGGAACGAGGATCCCTTGAAGTTTCCCAACAATGAGCAGGTGAATGGGAGTAATCCTGGGTATCGGATTTCAATTTCGAGCCATCTCCTTCTTTCCATCTTCTCTGGTCACAACTCTACCAGATGTTGAACATATGTTGGTTAGTTAGTTTTAAGGGGTGTTCAAGAAGAAGCAGTAATTCAAGGAACTGTTTTTGCCGTATCTTATTATTGTTCCAACAACATGTATAAAAATCAAATACATATTTGAGACGGAAATGACCAAGGAATCCAAATATGATAATCTTTTAAAAAAATCATGAAAATAGTGATTTTCACTCACTTTTGTTGGATTCCCTATAAAACATATAGAAATGTTATAAAATGTGCCTTGTTAATTTTTTGTATTCAGAGTCTAGTTCTAGGGTAATATTTCCTTTTTTTCAAATTTTTGCACTATTTTTTTGTTCAAATTACTACTACTTGCCAAAACGGCAAAAATCGCGTGCACCCGCAATTTGGAGCAACACCAAGATTGTTCAAGTTGGACACAAATCCCGATTGTTTTAACAAAAAATTACCACTAAAAAATACCGAACTCTAGATTTTGATTGTTCTTACATTTCATTTCCCTACCGGTTTGCTGATATGATTTTTGAGTAACTGGGAGACTCAAAATCACAAATGATCACCATCACCCGAACTGAACACACAGAAAATCGCCATTTTTGTCCAAATGTTGTTCCGTTTTGTCGCTACAAAATCTGGCCCTTATTCCAAAAACAAAAAACGTTTTTGTCCTCTTTTTTTTTCACATGCTTCTGCACCAGGTGACATTACGTCATCTGGGTTCTTTATGATCAAATCCAACTTTTTGAGGCTCGATTGTGAAAAATTAAAATCCCATTCTGGTTTGCAAAAGCAACTCACAATTTTACAATTGACTATATACCATGGTATGCATCATGGTGTTCCTGATGCGCTCATCACTTTCAACTTTTGCTCGCTCGCGCCGAATAGCACAGACGCGTATTGTGTAATACGCAAAATTACCCGCCCTTTTGCAGTTCCGCCCATGTTTTTTTCTAAAATGTGTAACATAGTAAAATTAAAATGAACATTGTTAAAATATATGGAAAGAAAACATGTTAATGCCATCAAACATGGCCATTTGACTAAGTTTCTGCCTTAACACCCACCTTTAAGTTAAATTGACGTAGATGTTATTGCCTCCGCTGCAAGTATTTGGAAGGGGACTATGAAATAAGTAGTGTATAGATCCGATTGTCTCTAGGTGCAAAATTGTTGTAGGGGCTATGTTTATGGAGAAAATGGGGAAAATGGATATGTTTATTATGAGAGGAAATATTGGACGGTGCGATGTTTTATGAGCATACAAGGAGTGTTTATTCATTTTATGGGCGGGTATGTGCATTTTGTTCATTAGAAATATTACTGCATTGGATTTCATGACATTCAAGATTTTCTTGTGAAAATGTCTGTTGTAATAACGTCTAAGAATTAGGTTAATGTCTGTATATTTTTATTTTCTCATGCATTGGTAAAAATTAATGCAGTTTAACCAGACTCGTGCACACACGCTCAGTTTGACGACAATGTTTTTTGGCCAGTGCACTTGAAGCTAAAAATCTTTAGCCATTAACTTCTAATCAAAAAGACTGAGCAGGCCGGGAGTGGAGCTTTGGAATTACCTCAACACATTTCAAAGACCATCTAAGGGTCATATCGAGGGTTCAGAATCAGAAGGACACTAAAAGAATATTAAAGAATTTTTAATTACTGCTGTAATACTGGCTTTGAGACGATGTGATTGTTTAATATTTTCTAACTAAGCCATCTATTCATTACTAAAAAGTAAACATATCATAAAAGATCGTATACTGTAAGCAAGCATTAAATAAACTTTATTAATGAGCTATTATGAACAGCAGAAATACAAGACATTCTTTAATATTTATTTTAGTGTTGAGTTACGTCCTTCTGATATAACCCTGGATGTGGTGATAAATTACGCAGTGTAATTACGACTTCTGCTGGTTTGCAAATATGCATGCTTTTTCAGTCTAAAGCCAAAAAGCAGGTGGTGGAGTATCAGAAGTTTGCGTACGTGGATGGTTCAAATGAACAATTTTGGATGTGATTGTATTTTGTGTATTAATTTATAAAATAGTGTTGAAAAGACTGGGATCGGGAGGCTAACTGTATTTTGCAAAATGAAATCAGACAATCCTAAGCACTGTCTGCCTTTCATACAATATTTGTAAGTGGTTAATAAAGTCTGACTCAGAGATTTCAAATACAATATTTTTTTTTGTGTAATAATGAAAAATAGTCAACTAGAAACAAAGATATTCACAATTAAAAATGCAAAATTCTGAAATTTAGATGGATTCAGATTTTTTCGTTTTGAGGCAGTAAATATTTACTATCCCATAGGAAACTGTATGTAACACAAGATTATGACTTTCTATATGAAGGAATTTCAATTTAAGCCTTCGCAATTCCACAGTGATAGTATATGGACAATTTTTTGAGAAAATTGAGGACGCCCTCTTCAGGAAAATCTCTGAGTCGGCCTTTACATCTTTTTTTTGCATTTCTATAACAGTTGAAATACAGTTCCAAGTTTTTTGGCTCTAGCCTCTCAGCCATGGGTTTGATGGGTTCCAAATTTAATTTGCAAAATAACAGGAGGCAAGAATTGTGCACTTGATTACTGAATTTTAAAGATGTTAAGGAATATAAAACTTTATTGAATTACACACACACCTGACTTTTTCTTGACTAGGTAATAATTGTTTATTTAAAAATATATTTACAAGAATATCATTATACATTGTATACTGTGGATCATGTTGAACTGGACGGGAGTATATAAATGAGACACATGTATCTTAAAACCTTGTGGGCATTTACTCAAAAGGTCCTGTTTTTACTGTGACAATGTTGTTCTACATGATAACACTGAATGTTTACGTCAGCCACAGTAAAATAAATTATTAGTTTTAATCCTACCATTTTTTCTGACAAGGAGGATGTGGGATTTTCCCAAAGATGAAGATCTAGTGGTCTTTTTGGGGAAGGCTTCATACGTGCACCCAAACTCATGCAAATATATACAATGCAGATGGGGGGACGGAAAGAATTATTTTACTTAGCAGAAACTTAACCCAATTTTAAAATTACAGAGTTCAAATCAGAATCACCTAAAAACATGTTGGTTGCTTGTATTAAAGGTGCATGTTACGATAGTCTTTGGGACCCCAGATTTTCCTGGTAGTAGTATCAATTTGGATATCAGATGAAAGGACGTATTTTTCTTATTGTCGTCCTGAAATTGAGCCCTCAATCCATAATTCCAAGATAAAGATAAAAACTACCGTTTAGTGGTTAACCATCAATAATCACACAGTATTGAATAGGGCTTTACAACATGCAGTATTGCGATCTCCATCAAACGCAAGTTTGTTTCCAACGGTACTTGAGTGGGGTGCAAGTGCCAGGCTCCAATTCAAGTAGAAAAAAACAATACAGATGTAATCATGAACAAGCACCTTACTTTAAGAGGCTAACAAACTATACTGTGAAACGGTAATACTCAAGGCGTATTTGTCTAGAAGACAGGCTTTTGCAATTAGAATGATTATCCCAGATTGTTATTTTAATGAGCAGTCAGATTGGAAATGCCAAAATAACCTATAACTTTGCTGAACTGGAACAACTAATTCACGAGTGTAGACGCGTACTCGCATTATTTCCGGACTATTTTCAGATTAAAAGACATGTTCCAGCAGCTGTTTAATTCTATCAGACCTCGATATTATTTATTCTAATTAACAAAAAATTCTTCTTTGCAACCCCAGACAAATTCAAGCTTTACAATTCACAGATATAGTTTATAGCCCTTACAAATGCACTATGCAAAAATATCAAATGGTTGAAATTTGGGGTGCTCTTCCAAAAAATTTTGCTGGTTTTGTTTTTTAACAAGATGAATTATAGTAAGATGCCTACTGACAAGAGTACCCTCGCCAGAGAGATTTCAGTAGCTGCCCACAAGGCATTGTTCC
>JAMKCH010013960.1:0-25935 GCA_023653785.1 Ophioderma brevispina | reverse complement strand
AGTTGTTTAATGCTAAAATAGTGCTGTCGCCTGGGTAATAAGACATGATATATACACGGCAGAGGCTAAAAACAATACCTTTATTCGCACTTTTTAACACTTTAATCAAAATAAGATTGACCCGAGGAGTGCGTATGCGTAGTGCATTGATGCGTACGTGCTGTACCGTGTGATATCGTCTCATATCACATGGCTAAGAACGATTGAAATTGTGCAAACCCAAGTGCTTAAGAATGCTGCATATACATTTTTTTAACTACCTCCCATAGGAAGGTTGAAATAATTTGCAGACATCTTTTGCTGCAGAAAGATTGGTTCCTGCTTAAAAAGTTAATGGCTCACCAAATTAATGAAATACATGAAATGTCCCAGGATAAATTTAAAGGCACTATCAGTGATTGGCTAAATCAGAAAATCGAAAAAATCATCAAAAATCAGATTTCTGCATGTCTGTAACAAGTACAGGTACCCTAACATACCCTATAAATGATAAGACCAGAAGCAACCTAATAAGGACAAAATCGGATATTTTAGTCATTACTGTCCGTTCGGACACTTACTACAACACGTAAGTGAATGGAGATTCATATCTTTGAACACTGCCGTTTTCTTCCTTTTCTGGCAATTCTTCAGTTGGAAAAGGTAACTTATGAGGATTCTACAGACTTATCCTACACTTTTAAGCTATTTCTGCCAATTTCAAATATTTTGACTCTTACGGGTGAATCACTGATAGTGAGTGCCGTTAAGAGTGCTGCATAGAATCTTGCAATCTTACCTTTTTGTGAAGTTCCATTTTGTCTAATTCTGACAGTACCCAGCCTATGCTACCATCTCCACCACATACAAGGATACGGAATGTATCAAACTTCTGGAATAAACGCAGCCTACAAAGAGTACAAAAAACGTATCAGTTACTAAGTAAGAATTTGATTGTCTTTTTCCAACATTTCAACTAAAATTGTATCATTCCCAAAATCAATCTTTAGTAGTGGTGCAGTAGGGTATTCAAAGAGCTCATCCCTCTTACACTCTATTGCCAAACACTTGTCTAGTAGTAATGATTTTCATAATTACTATCTGGGTTAACACTAAGGTGACCGGGGGGGGGGGTCCTATGGACACCAAAAATTGCTTTCATGCTCACTGCTTTACGGGTGTTTTTTGGTTGCAATTTTTTGTAATTGTCTGACTTTTAAATGCGCTTCTTTTAATATTTTTACTCCCCTTCAGGAAAACAAAAGCTTTAAGAAAATCTTGTTTCAAATGTTAAAAATGTCAAATAAAAACCTGTTTTCAATAAAGACGGTCACTTGGGTGGTTAAGTCTGCTGACACTTCCTGTGTTCATTTTTTTTAAATAGCATTAACAGTTTGTATAAATTCTACAATATTTTTCATTCATGTAAGCAGCCAGTAAATCTTGAAAAACGTGATCCAGTGGACAAAAGTCAACAAATGCACATCTCTATTTATGTAAGCTACTATCCCCCATGCATACTTCTTCCTGGCGGCTAAACAAATGTTATAGCCATGCTGCCACAGATAGTCAACATAATGCACGGAACCTGCCGGCCAGGTCGTTGACTTGTGGATGTGTTCCCGATCACCTGACTAACACAACAAGTTTGACTTTGTTAGGGATGCTAAGATGTATCAACATGATCAGAAAATAGAGATTACACGGAGGTGACACCTAATATGCTTAATTTAAACCATTGACCACATTTGGAAATAGCTAAATTGTCTTAAAATAAAAATGACAATTCGCATGCAGTCAAACAGCTGTGGACTTACAATTGCTTGTAGATCATTTTATTTTAATTTCATAATTATTCCTTTATTATTAGTTTGGAGATTGTTGACACAGGGGGTGAGGGGTCACTTTAACAATCATTCTGAAAAGAGGCAAGACCAATTTGGTCTGGATTCACAAGTTCTTACCCAATATGCGGACCGCCATTCCTGAGGTCAAACACCTGCTGGTTGAGCATCTGCTTGAAGCGACGCAGGAACATCACCCCCTGATTGTCGCCAGCTTTTTGGAATTGACAAAGACCAGAGGGCTGGTGCAGCCGGAGCGTGAGGGGCCTGCCAGTAGCCGTCCGAGTCCATAGAGTTGAGGGCAATGGGCGGGAATGAGGGACCCGCGGCACTGTCCCAGTGGGCACTTGGTGGGGAATTGGGTCTTGCAATTGGTATGAACCTATCGAGGCAAATACAACGCAGATTTAGAGGGACAAGAATAACAAAGTGTAAATGCATACATGGTACAAGAGTAAAAATAATGTTCATCCCACCAACTCCATTACAGGACCTGCCCTTATTCCTTCTCCCTTTCCTATGATTTGTACAAAATTCATTGTCAACCCTAGGCCAAACCACATGTGTTCACAAAACCTTTTGCCACAACAATCTCCGTACCACAACTACTGTCACCTTAACCCATCCTAACATCACATCACCCCACCCTGACACCAATTCTACTCACCATAGCTTTACACCAAGGCATCCCAATCTCATAACCTGAAAACATTCCACATATTACAAACTACTACCCCTACCCTCAACCTTCTCACATCAACCCACTCCGTGACAACCAATTCTACTCACCATACATTTACACCAGGCACCCCCATCTCATAAGCTTGAAAACATTCCTACATTACCAACCACTACCCCTACGCCACACCAATCTACTCCCACCCACCCCCGACCCCAATTGTAACTCACCATAGCTTTCCCAAAACAACCAAAGGCACCGTCCAATCTCATTGTACTCACTATAGCTTTACACCACAAGGCACCTCCATCTTGTAACCTGAGCACTGCTGCCGCTGTTTTTGTCAACATACGGAGCATTTGGCACTAACCGGCAAGTTGCCCCTCCATCCCCTGGTGGGGCAGAGATATAATCTGAAATTACAGTAACGAGTGAGAGCAAATTATATCAAAAGGACACTCTTAAATGTGTTGACAATCATGGATATATTAACAATTTTAACATCACATTGGTTTTTTGGGCAACATTTTTAACTTGGTGTATCTCAGTAAGCTTGTTTGCAAGTTGCAAAACTTAAAGGACACTGGCACATTTGAAAAATAGTGCGCCCTCAAGTTTTTCAAAATCGATATTTTTGCATGGTTGTAAAGCTTTTATTATATACAAAAGCTTTTTTGTGTATGTTTTGATTGCCCGTTAATACTTTACACCCGATACTGCTCAAATCATAGTACTACTATACTTTGTTCGGTACTAAATAGGCAACATTTTTTCGGCCTTGTTTTATCCGCGCGTGACAGTAATTTGCTTTACCACGCGCCTCCACCAATCACAAGCGTGCGCTGCTCGTACAGTCTCCGCACTGTGTGTGCTGTGGTAATTGATGCTGCAGATGCGCCCGCCAAGTATTCTAATATCATTCGGTGTGAAAAGTCTTGCCAATTTGGTTATGAACAAAGTTATCCCACAATTTTAACTCATATATTGGGTTTCATATCACTGATTTATATGCGTTGGTAGTCTTATTATTTAACGTTCAGATTTTAAATTTTTTTTTTTTGCATACTTGTACCACAAATTCATTTGTAATTCCCCCTTCCCGTGTAGAAGCCTTATAATGTTTGTTAATTGCCCTGTACTCATTACTTAACTCCTATGCTCGGTCTGTTATGAATGATTTCATCTCATTGGTTTTTTTTTTTGCTTCGAGCAACCATGATCTTTTTCTTCATTTGATTTGCCTGTAGCTTACTTAATTCCTAGCTTGCTTTATTTTTCCGCTCGTTCTTACCTTTTGTGCTCTCTCCTAATTATTATTCCATATAACACATTGTCCTGCTTTTTGCATGGTATTAAAACCCATCATGGGGTAAAAAAAACCCTTGTTTACTCCCCTTTGTTATCATTAATTACTCCTGGCCATAATTATTTTTTTTTCAATGTTTTTTCAATGTAATGTGCTTGTACTCAATTAGTACCCGGTTTCTCTCGTCTGTTATTATGATTTCATGCGCAATTAGTATTTTGCTTCTAGTAGACCAGGATGCTTTTTCTTCATTTGTTTGGGCCTCGTTGCCTCAGGCTTATGTTATGCATGCTTTTATTCCCCTCATTCTTTTATTTCGCTTACTTATTAGTAAATTCCATATACACATCATTGTCTGCTTCTGCATAGTATATATGATTTACTCCCATTATTATCATTAATTACTCCTGGCTATTAGTAATTCTTCTTCATGTTGTGGTGTGAGTTAAATCGTCATCCTACTTATATACTGTGTATTAATAATGTTACAATATTATTTTGCTATTGTTCAATATTTTTTATACTTATAGGCGTTTCCTTTTTATGAATTCTTAGCTACTATCGCGCATGTTCTACTTGGTGTATTATTTATTCATTGCTCGTTTGAATTTTTTTATATCACCCTAAAGCTATCATTCAGTATTTAATTCTAAACTTTATTTAATAATGATGCGACTTACGGTGAAACGTTTCATCCCGCTCATAACTTCCATCTTCTCCTCCTTGTGATTTTGTTGAGCCCATTAGCCCGCTCACCACCGCAGTAATCATTGTATATCTTATAATTTACCTCCGTGTTTTTTTTTGTCGTATAAGCATTAGTAACCAATGTGGTGTACACTGCTGTACTTTAAGGTTTGTTTTGTATAAAAATCTAAGAAATTTGTGTTTCTTCGCCCCTTGTTTGTTTTTTACCTCGGTTTGTTTCTTAGTGCTTTCTTCTTGTCTGACTTGTCAAACAACCTCTTGTCCATAGGTATTGTCTCCTTTTGTTTTTCCCCCGTTTTTCTCACTTGCTCTCTTCTAACTTTCTTCTTTTTTCAAACCTACTTCCTCCACCCCATCTCTCAAATCCCCTCTCACTCTCTCTCTCCACTCTCCTCTCCTTCTCTTTCTCTTATTTTTCTCTCTCTCTCTCTCTAATCAAACTTTCGTTATTTTTTTCTTTTTTCCTTTGATTATCCTTTTCAGTATGGCGCGCCTTGCTATATACGAACTGCCATTTAACCACCGGCTTCACGAAGAAGACTTTCGCGCATCACTAATTGAATTTTTTCACCAACCCTAAATTGAACACATCAAACTTAATTCCCTTTGCATCGAAACCCCTTACTTACAGACCCCATCTTTGGGGATCATCTCAAACATGTGACCACCCATCCTTCCTCACACCCACCAACAATTCTGGTTCTGACACCCGCATCAGCACTGACGACAGATTTAACACACTAATAAAACCATCCAGCAATGACTCATTTCCCTATTCCAGTTTCACCTAACTGCCGTAGTATCACAAAATCATTGACGAAACACTTACTATACCTTGATCACCTCAGCCATTCTTTCACTGTCTTAGCATTTTCAGAAACATGGCTTACTGACACCAAGTCACCACTCACTTAAATGCTACACGTCCATTCAGGACCTCTTCACTGGCAGAGGAAGGGGAGTTGTCTTTACATAAAAAAATTCACCTCTCATACAAAAATCATCGACACAACACCAGGACCAGAATTTGTCTCACTTTTCATCGATCTCACCATTACACCAAAAATAGACCTAAACACCTACTGTCGGAGTTACTTACAAACAGACTGGCATGAACACCAAATCCAAATTTTTAAAACAGCTTCGGAGCAGCTGCTCACTGAACTAAATAAAACTACCCACGATGTCTATATTGTCCGGTGACTTTAATATCAATCTTCTTAAATATTCCACTCATCCACACCATCATGAACTTTATAACACATCACTTGCAAACTCTACAATCCCCAAAATTAACAGACGCTCAGAATTACGCATAACACAGTCCACACTCATTGATACATTATCACCAACTCACTGACACAAATCCACAACCAGGGAAATATTGCACAGCACTACAGACAGTACTTCCCACTATTCCTCATTACATCGCGAACATAAGCAGCTAAAAAACCCAATCACTAAACGTACACAGAGATACAGCAAACATTCCCGGCAGGCATTTGAAAAAACCGTAGACTCACACTGAATCGGTGGGAACATATACTCACTGAAAATGACCTTAACAAAGCGTACAGCAACTTCATCACAACTTTGCCAAACATTACAACGGAATCATGGGCCCCTGTGGTACAAAATGAATAGCGCGAGTAAAGACAAGGTGGCTTAACCAGCGTGGGGGGGACAGGAGCAAGCTGCGCTGGAATGACGAACAGGCGGAGGGACAAGGAGAGCATTGTGGTCCAAGTGCAAGGTCAAAGGGTCAAGGACACAGAGCAGGAGGGGGACGGGGGGACAGCATACAGGGGGGTATGCACAAACAGGAACAAAAACACATGCCGTGGCCTCTGTTGCTGTACCAGCATTCAGAAGGGGGTTAACAGAGAACACAATCCGTTACTCCGCATCCTCTGAAACACGTCCCAGCCCCGTGGATCACTTGAACGAGAAACCAAGACACCTAGTCTTTGAGAGAGAACAAGCTCCCTTTAGAAAAAAAAATTGAGGGGACCAATGTTCCGCAAGTCCAATGTCAAGAACAACACAAGCAAGAAAAGACGAAAGGAAAACAGGGGATCGATCAAGAAAGCAAAAAAAGTGGGCGGCAGGGGGGGAGCAAATGGCAAAAGGCAAAGGACTCCCCGCAAATCAACGGGGGTACTGACAACGGACCAAGCAGAATGGGTGCGGGGAGAAAAGCAACGCACGGCGCACTGAATCAAAAACACAGCAGGCTAGAACGACAGCAGAAGGGGAAGAAGAAATAAGAACAAACCAAAGAACTCCGAGAGGCCGAAAAAACACCTCCCGACAGATTACTCCCACACCCAGATACACTCCAAAGAGTATAGAAGCCTCCAGTCGACCCCCACGCAACAAAAACCATTCCCCCCCCCAGTCCCAAACCCCACCAGCTGCGGCAGAATGAGGGAGCGAAAAAAAGAGCTCTCAACCAACACTCCTGCCCTCCAAATTAACCAGTGAGCGCCTCCCACACACGAAAGAATTATGGTAGTGATGCTTCACAGAAACAATATATAATTTTTCTGTTTTCGTATTATTTAGGTATTGTTATTCATTTTTGCGCATGTTGCTGTTAATACAAACAATCCAAAAAATCATGCAATCTAGTACGGGTGGTGTGTTTTTTACGCTATCTAAATTTTTCTTTTTCATCATTAATCCATCATTCTTATTCATCAGATAAGTGTTAAGCTCTGTACGACGACGCTCCTACAAGACATGCTGTCTGGTAAGCAAATCACATGACAGGGACGCACTCGCAAACAACAATACAAAAATCCAAAAACGCGATTACCGGGTCACACTTCGTATTGCCAAAGAAAAAACACAACACAGAAACAATTCCAGTAACTTAAAAATGATCTTACAAAACACTGGAACTTCCTCAACAATCCTTCTAGGCAGAAGGTAATCCATACTCAAATCCCTGAACCATTTTCACTCATAATAATAATCAAGAATAACTGACCCTCTTGCTATAGCTAGTCTCTAGTACACCTACATTCCCGCTAATCACCTTCACTACCCGGGCAAAAACTTGGCTACAATATTCCATCCACCTCCCAATATCCCATTTAATAAACACCTTACAAAAAATACTTCACCTCAATTTTTCCTGAATCCAGTCACTGTAGATGAAAATGCACAAACTTCGCCACCTACTAAAAACCTGGTAAAAGGCAGGTCCCTAAGATAGATCGTGGGATTGCTAACAAATCTATGCTAAACATCTATACCTCTGATGCACATATTTAAACCAATCCTCCTCACCAGGAACTTTCTTCCCAGACAACCTCAATCAGCCAATTATTCCTATTATAACCAAAGATGCACATAACATTGCACATTACAGGCCTTTTCTGTCTCTCTCTCCATCTTTTTCAAAACTACTTAAAAAATCATGTACACACGTCTTTCTACATTTTTCAATAAACACAACATTTCTTGTCGATGAACACTACGGGGTTTTTAGGCCCAACCGATCAACTTACATGGCACTCCTGAACTAACAACCACCTCAACCTTGCACTAAAAATAAACTCCACCCCATGGGATTATTCTGGATCTCTCCAAGGCTTCGACACCATTGACCACAACATTCCTTCTTCACAAGCTTATCATTACGTGTCCGTGGAGTAGCCTTGGAGTGTTCAGGAGTTTACCTACCAACAAACGCTCCATCAGTTTACGTACACTCCACCGATCATCCATCAAACCTATCACATAAACCTAACTACAGCTTTTTCTCTACACACAACACCAATCACATCAAACTTAACATAGATAACCAGACATATCTCCCATGTACACTCACACCAAATTTTCTGGCAAAATCACAATCGAACTATAACTAACATGTGAATGAACCACATCAACTCTGTCACTAAACCAAGCGTCTCACGCAATTGTACAATCTAACAGCTTAAACAACCACCTTCCAGACCACAACCTTAAAATCACTTTACACCACACTAGTTCTCCCAGACATTAGCTACTGTAATATCATCTGGCCCTCCTTCCACTATCATTCACGACTCACCAAACTAAACATCACACAGAAATGGGCCTTTCGCACTCTCACAACTTCCCCCCCCCTAGAACTCACACTTTGGGCCATTATTTTCAACTTCAATTTCACTCCACTGAAAAACACTTAAATTAGAGCACCTTAACCACCTCAAACAGCGCTCTCATGTTTGACTATCACAACAATCGTTTCCCTCCGAACTTAGCAATTACTTTGAATATCACTAACAGCAAATCCACAAGCTATACCCAACACCACCCGAAGCCGACAAACTTAAATCTTCCCCTCCCAAAATCTTCCTCATGAAAAGCACTTTATTTCAGTATCACGCGGCGCAAAACTTTGGAAGCTCTTCCAGAATCATCACAACATTAACAAACCAAAATCCTTTTAAGCGCAACTCAAAAAAATTTCAATCAACCATAACAAATTCTTAATAATTGTCCCCCAGGTCCTTTTTTCTCTCCTCACTTTATTCTTCATTTCATTTCTATCTCACTCCTTACGTTTTTTTCTCCACCTCACCCTCTTCTACACTCTGCTTCCTCATTTATGCGATCGTATGACATACCTCAGTCAAGACATGTTGAAAAGTTCTGTCCTTGTCCATTTCCTGTTCCTTTATTCCCGTTAAGTGTTTTGTGTAGCATTAGATATATTGTGTTTTTGTTTTGTTTGTTTCGTTGTTATTATATTTACCTATGTAATATTTTATATCATCCCTACTTGTGTCATTATTGTAATATTGAGTATATTTTACTTGTATGGTTTTACAGTGCCAGCATATCTTTTAGCCCTAAGGGTTGGCCATTACTGGTCCCTATCATATCATATCCCCAAATGCCATTTAGTCACAGTTTGCAATTTAATACTTTATGTATTATGAATTATATACTGTATTATTCATTTCTGTCAGTACATATGTTATTCTGGAATAATACATTGAACATTGAACAAGACCTCACCCGAAATGATTAAGACCAAATCAGCTTCATTATGGGAAACGGAACGATTTGTTAATTAAAGTGCCGGCGACGCGAAATCAGCAGACGACGAAATGGCCTTATAACACAAGAACACGCAAACCGGATGCATGTTTTGCACGCTATGCACACTGTCTGACCGCTCTATAAACCTTTGTGGTTTTAATATCAGTTAGTACGAGTCACATATTCATGTAATATACACATTTGTGATTAAAGTTATGGAAAACTTAAAGTTAGACTACAAATAACCTGGATATCTTGATCCTCATATACAATGTCCCTATCTGTTTTGGGGATGTTATTTTTTGTGTAAAATATAGTGCTCTGTTCTTCCAATGGCCTAGGAATCATTTGAGAGGCAAATTGAAGAAATTTCATATTTTGTGGCCTGGGGGGGCCACTTGATTCAAAGGTGGTATGATGCGTGAACAAGAAACGCGTAAAAAGGGTGTCTTTTTTCCAAACGATGTACGCGCGTACTTAGGGGGTTCAAAAACAGCACAATATGGAAAAAGGGTATGTTTTTGACTAACCCTACAATTGTCATGTTATATCTCGTTAAGCAGGGCCCAAAAATCATCCAAAATCTTGTAATCGGAACTTGGGAGGTAAAGCAAAGCAAGAAAATAAAGGGTATATTCGATACGATGCATCGCGTACTTGTTGAGGGTATCAAAACAGATAAAAAAAATACAAAACTTAAAAAAAATATTTTTAGCTTGTTTTTTAGTCGGTGAAAATACATGTTTAGGGGCATTTGAAAGTCCAGGTTCAAGCAGCATATCCAACATTTGAAACAAGTGGCCCCCCAGGCATTTTGTGAAAAGGTGCCAGTGACCACTTTAATCAGGTTGAAACGGCACTGATCTAAAATGGCCAGTAGTGTATAAAGCACTCAGGACTCCTAGTACATGGCACTTCTTCTGTAGTTCTTTAGATTCCATTCCAGCAGGCCAATGGCCAGTTCATAAACAATCCCTACTTTAGGACAACAAATACAACATTTTTGCTCCAGAGCAATTATATTTTTTGTTCTTCAACTCCACAACCTTTAATTGCCCCCAAAAATAGGTTTCACATTGATCAATTTAGTTTTTATGAAGGACCCCAATTTTCCCAAAGAAATCTAGTTTCAAAGTCTAGATTCAGAAAACACTAGACCCCACTACAGAGTGCTCCCGATTTGTAAATGGTATGTGGTGTACCTGGGCTATGACTAGTCTTTAGAGGGCTGTGATTAGGGCGAGCAGGAGACACATCTCTGCACTTAATATTTCCCCCAATTATTACTAGTGATCTATGATCTATACTATGATCATAGCATCATTGTGGAAATTGAACATTCTAAGAATAACCGTATCTTTGCTTGCCTTTCTGTTCATCACATTAAAACTGGGACTCTAAATCCTCTAGAATGCCCTGGACATACTTATCACAAAGCCAATATCTAATAATGCTATCCTATCACACCTGTGGCTGCAAAAGTTCATGTCATCCACATCTCGGCCATCAAGTTAGAAACAGACTGCCGTTTCTTTCATCTTGCTCAGTTATGAGTAAGTCCCCCTTATTTTTGTATTTTACCCTGGATTTTGATTTCTTTTCATTTACTTCAGTTTTATGATGATGGTTTTTTTTAATAATTCATACCTTGGATCGTGCTATCAATATAAGTGTCAATATTCACACATGCCCTTATTTATGATTTGTTATTTGTAACACATATGCTACCAAATAAGTTATTGCTATAATGATACAATACAAGTTGATATAATGCCAACTGGCAGTATATTGTAAGGGGAAAAGTTAGTTATAAGTCAAAAGCAGTCATAAAGTGGAGGAGTGGTGGTGGTGGCAGGGGTGGGAGGAGCATTTAAAGGATGCTATGAAGACATTTCCCGAGCAGAAGCGGCCCTCAATTTTTTTTTCGACAAACAGTTTTTGCATATTTTGGAATGCTTACCAATGGATTAGATCACATATGAAGTGAATTAGCCGAAATACGCCATTTTATTTCTGACAGAAAATTCTAAGCATGGTTTCGTATGGGGACGATAGGATAGCAGGCAAGGTTCAAAACAAGGTTTGGGGGTTTTCTTTCGTGCTTGTTTGTCCAATAAACCTTTGAAACGTTCTCGGTAGGTGGTCTACAACTGATCAAGTGCAATTTAAGAGAAATTTGTATCCTTAAAAAAAATCTCCTGCTGTCACTTTAAAGGTGCATTTCGTGATTTCAGCACCTTTTTTTTAATTCATTGTTCACTTGATATCCTTGAGAAAAGCTTATTCACAAAATTTGAGTTGATCCCGATCTTGCAGTTTGGTGTTATGAGCAATAGCTTGTTTCCCACGGCCCATAGGCCACTGTGCTGTAACTTCTGTCCATTTACAGACAGAAAATACAAAATTGCAAATTTCTTATAGATACGACCGAATTTGCATGTAAGATTAGGTACACATGGATTGCTAAGGCTAACGGTTCAGATGATATAAGTCAGGGGGACGAGGTTGTGGATCACAAAATGCCCCTTTAAGCGCTGAATCCTCTCCCCCTTCTTTCTCCAGGAAAATACCCTGGAGCAAAAAAATTATGCAAAAATATCCCATTTCTGGTGAAAAAGGGAAAAGAATAAAAAAATGATAAAAACAAATTTCGATTTCTTTTGGCACAAATTTGGAATCTTCATTTACCCTTCCCCTTCATTGACCCCCTTCTTCTACCTGATGCTGTAACTGGGTCAAAGTTGAACTCATAAAAATAATATGTGAATGGTGACTCCAACTAGGGGTGCTATCACATTTCTAAGTTTCATAGTTCTCAGTGCCACTAACCTGCAATCTTGTGCAAAATTTGTTGGGACAGTGAGCTTCCTGACCCCGTTTTACTACCTGAGTGGAGTATTTTGTTAGGTTAACATTTATTTACCTTTGTTACCTCCCCTCCCGCCCCCACCAAGCAATGTTGAGGCAAACATACAGCACTACCACTCACAGGTACCAATATCAGCCAACATTGATTTAGGGGAGCGGGGAAAGGGTCACAATGACAAAGTGTCCCAACAATTTCGCACAAGATTGTGGTACAAATCTAAAGTGTATCTGCTGTTGTCTGAAAACAGTCTACCAAGACAATTATGCCATATGTTCCAATGTTAAATATTTGATGTCAGATAGTTACTGATATCCTTATTACTGATGTAATGACCTTTCAAATGTTTATTCACTGTTCGTGATTATTTGCGGTCCGATTTCAAAAACCAGACAAAGCACTTATTTCTCAGAAATGGCTCTCATCAGACTGACCGAAATAAGAAAATGCAATTGGATAATGGAATTTTTAACCGCTTTGATATTTTTATGTACAAGCCACATTGCATCTTAAAGAAAATTCAACAACCAAAAAAGTAATGCCATTTTAAATCTACACCATCCCCATGGAAGACTTGGGTACAGCCCAGAGGGTGTTTTAAACCGATCCCATAATGCATTGCAATGTGCCTATATTGTATTGTACTAAACACATGTCACTACTTAGGGATAAAAAGTGTTCAAGAACCACAAGACCTTTCAGGATCATGCTAAAATTATCCAAGCACCAGTGCTTTGTGGGATAAAACGAGTGTAAAAGTCTGGGATTTTTGTGGGATTACATGACCTTATTGAGGTGAAATTTCTGCAACTTTTGCATTGTGGGATTGACTCAATACACCCTCTCTGCGTAAAGTCTTCTATGGGAGGGAGAGTATAGTCTC
This sequence comes from Ophioderma brevispina, assembly GCA_023653785.1. Taxonomy (NCBI): domain Eukaryota; kingdom Metazoa; phylum Echinodermata; class Ophiuroidea; order Amphilepidida; family Ophiodermatidae; genus Ophioderma; species Ophioderma brevispina. The sequence goes on along the minus strand of JAMKCH010013960.1, from coordinate 12,630 downwards.
TGAAAAAGGGAGTACTGACTTAAAATGGAAGAGCCCATTGAGTAACTACATCTGCAATCCTCACTCCCTTGTTTGAAACACCCCCGGGGGGGGGGGCAGTTGTATTCAAAAGTGGATATGATGCGTGAACATGGACCTCCGAAAAGCACCCTAAACAAGTATTTCTACCGACTAAAAACATACCCTAAACAAGCATTTTTGTCTGTTTTGCTACCATAAACAAGTCTTTTTGTCAGTTTTTGCTACCTTAAAAAAGTACGCAATGCATTGTGTTGATGGTATACCCTTATTATCTGGCTTTGCTCGTGATGCTTTACTTCCAAATTACAATATTTTTAATGATTTTGATCTCGCATACATCATAATTTCGGGGTTACGAAAAAACATACCTTTTTTCCATATTTTGCTGTTTTTGACACCCTAATCAAAGTACGCGCGTACATCGACTGTTGGAAAAAAGATACCCTTTTTACACGTTTTCTTGTTCACGCATCATATCCACCTTTGAATACAAGTGGCCCCCCCGGAGAAACACCCCATATGTAATAGCTTCTTCAGGAGGTGTATGAAATGTAAATGGAACAGCCCAGCAGCTTTTAGATGCTATAAACATTCAATTGAATTCCCTGAAGGGCAGACATCAATTGTAAATCAAATTTGATGCAATTACTCCATGCTCAAACAGCAATCCAATTTCTTTCTATATAATCACTGCCTCAATTTCTTTTTGTAGATTTATTGTCTACATGTATGCATTCTCTGCTCCTAACCCTGACCTACTTCACAATACGTTATTTTCATTTTTATCGGATGCGGAGAGTTTATATCCATTTTCCCCCCGAAGCAAATATTTATAATATTAAAGTATTCTTGATGATGATGATGATGGTGATGGTGATGATGATGATGATGATGATTGATGATGATTGATGATGATTGATGATGGTGGTGATGGTGATGGTGATAGTGATGGTGATGATGATGATGAAGATGAAGATGATGATGATAGAAGGGAAAGAAAAATACAAAGATGGAGGAACATAAAGGGAGAAGAGGATGAAGGAAGAAGAGGAGGAAAAAGAGAAAGGGGGAAGAGAAAGATGAGAAAGATAAACGTGTAAGAGAAAAGAAGGAGGAGGAAGAGGAGGAATGAAAGAGAAAGAAATGCTACAAAGAAAAGGAAAGAAAATAAGGAGGTGAGGCAGTAGTCAATTTAATAATTTGATAACAAAATCAATCATTTTAATTTAGGAAAATGAGATGGGCATTCCTAAAATTAGATTTGAAAAATGCCTTATTATGTTAGTATCAAACTTGAACATAAAAAAAATCCACATTCCCAAAAGGAAAACATCCAATTTCATTTTGCAAATATGTGACCATTGTGACTTTTATAAGTGGTGAATACAATATCACCCTGTAAGGTTTGCTGACAATATACTCAATGTTTGTTCTATGCCAGTCAATCACGTTTCCGGCATGGATCAATATATGTTTCGCTCTATTTTAATTTTCTTTTGTGCCGGTTACAAAAGCGGATTGAAGGAAACCTTTGTTACATTTTGAGAGGGGAGTTATTACGTTGGAACGAAATTCAATACTTCCATTTCGCACTCAGTGCATGAATCGATTGCCCAAGTCTATGTATTTGTTTAAAAATAAATACAATGCAATCAAGCGAAATTAGTTTAAGTCAACCAAAACTGACTTTGTTGTGTTGTTAGAATTTCTTCATTAAGAAAAAAAACTGTCATCCTTATTTCATTTAATAATAGCAGAGATTTTTAAAACCCCATTTAAACCCCATGGTGATGAAGAAAGTTGGGATTGGCCAAACCTGTGTTAAATCAATGGCAACTGGAAAAAGAAATGTCGGCCCTGGAGGAAAGAAAATGAACGGGCAAGACCATCCGATGGTGGCACATCGAAATGCGAATCCGTCAAATCCTGTCACAAAGTCAATGACCCGAGTGGTCAAACTGATGACAATTCCATCACAAGTGACTAAAGAATAACCCAACTGTTTGCATAAATTGATGGCAATAGTGTCACAAAGTCACTGAGGTGCATGCATAAATTGATGACTACTCCATCACAAAGTCACCGACCCAGAGCTGTCACCAACTCATGTGCTTAAATTCACAGCAAATCTGCTGCTAAGTCACATATCTGCATGCATAAACCAATTGCAATCCTGCTATAATTTGATGGGAATTTAACCCCTGAGATCTACTGCCTTTCTTACAACATCTCTGATTGGCTTATTACATGATATATCCTCTGAGTATCCAATCAAAATGGACCTTCTATACATCTGTACAAACCTTTAAGCCTTTCTTACCATGTCTCTGATTGTCTAAATATATCATATAACTCCACGTTTAACCATTAGAATTGGTCGGCAGACCTTGGAGGGTTAACCGCTAAGTCACCAACTCCTGCCGATAAATTGACTATAATTGCCATGCTACATTTAGATTCAACAATATCTTGATGGATTTCCTAAATACAATTTGTCCTTCAGTGTCTACTGATCATTCAAAAGAGATACATTTTTCGTATCGTAAGTTGCTTATGGTGAATAAACTCTCTCTAAATAACGACTCTAAATCTCCATCGTCTTAAAATAATCCTTGTAGTCAAAGGCGCTGTCTTCTCTTCATCTGTCTGTGTTATTGGCATAAAATCGATTTTGCACCTTCCAACAGAGTATCAGTGTCGAACCCCCTCCATCAGCCTAAACTTATCCCCGGCTTTCCGACTAGCCGTTATTTTTAGTCAACCAGAATCCTCACTAATGAATTCTGAGTGACAGATGACAAAATGAAATGCTACTGATCCACTCAAGATGAGAATTTATAAATCCTTACCAATGAGAACATTTTTTTCTCCAGAATGATGGCATCATGCTATCAACGTCTTTAAGGAGTCATCTTCTTTGGGGGGATTCTCTTGGGGAGAGTGTAATTTCCAGGTGGCTTCAGAAGCAGGGGAGGTAGGACATGCCATCCTAACAGCAACAGCCCGAATTCAAATCGGCATTCAACATCCGGCGCGACTCGAGTGCTAGTCCTTTCAAAGACTTAAGGGTAGGAGGGCGCTATTACGCGTATCGGACGGTTACACTCAGACTTGACTAAAGTCTAGGCCTGGTCACGAATATTTAAATCTAAATGACCGTTATTGGAAATTACACTATTTTGCAGCGGGGTTAATCCACTAACCCCGACGGATTTTGAAGTCAATAATTTATTCTTTAATTATCATGGTATTACTAAGATGTATTGAACTAGGGTTTAAGAGGAGATTTTTTAATGAAACTGAGACAGAGACTGCCATAGTAAATGCACGTAGCAGTTCCCTATATTACCGTTTGGAAATCCCCAATGCTCAAATCGAGCAGGTCGTGCCCTACCCCCCCGTTCAGAAGTTTGCCCTAGATAAACTTACGGGAGTACTTACGGGAGTACTGTTCTCAGGATAGTAAAATGCATGTCGATGTCGCTTACGAGGGTGTTCAATTCCGGCTGTTGTGCATGATAGGGGCTCCTTATGTTCACAAACTTAGTTTCTTGATTATGTCCGGCTTGCAAAATTATTTAGTGTAACAAAAATGAGACAAAATTTGGCTCTCACTTAGAAATATCTGAAATTGACAATTTTACCACCCTCTCAAAACTGAGGGGAATTATCAGCATGATAACAAAGGTTAATAAACAACCAAGACTACAGTGAGTCTGAGCTCTGTTCACTGATTGGTCTATTCGGCATTTTCCCATTAAAAGTGTGTGTTCCGATCGTCTTTGGGACCCCCTGATTTACCTGGAAGTAGTACGAATTTTAGTATTAGATGAAAGACCGTATTTTTCTCATTGTCGTCCTGAAATTTGAGCCTTCAAATCCATTTCATTCCAAGATATAAACAAAAAACCACCGTTTTAGTGGTTAACCACCAATATTAGCAGAGTATTGAATAGGGCTTTGTAATATGCGTTTTTGCGTCTACCATCAAAACCGTAAGTTTGTTTCCCACGGTACTTGATGGGGAGTATGTGCAAGTGCCAGGCTCTCATATCATGTAGAAAACATGATAGACATAAATCGGAACAAGCACCTTTAATTGCTTTATTTCGTTGGGATGTATATTGTTTCTAAGGCAACTACACATGTGACGTAATATTGATAGTGGTAAATTAACTGTGCAGAAAAGACCCATCTATAACGATACTAGGAAAAAGTAATAACTGTATTGGTATTGCTTATTTCTAAATTGCTTTGTAGTTCAGTTTAACCATTTGACAAACTGTAATAAAAAAAAACTTTGGTTATCTTTCATTTCATTGAACTAGTAGAGAGCATTGGAGTTGCTTATGATCCGTTAATATATTAAAGACACTATCAGTGATTTGAAAATATTGAAAATGGCAGGGAATAGCTTTAAGTGAAGGATAAGTCTGTAGAATTCTCATAATTACCTTTTCCAGCTGTAGAATTGACAGGAATTGAAGAAAACGGCAGTGTTCCAGATACGATTCTCCATTCAATTACGTGTTTAAAGTGTAATTTTTTAAGTGTCCGTTGGACAGTTAATGACTCAAATCCCGATTCTGTCCTTATTAGGTTGCTTCTGGTCTTATCATTTGCAGGGTATGTAGGATACCTGTACTTGTTACATACACGCAAAAATCTGATCTTTGATGATTTTATCGATTTGCTGATTTAGCAAATCACTGAAGGTCTTTTTTTAAAGTACATTTCAAAACTGAAATATGAGAATAGGTTTATAGGTCTGAGCTGGATAACAGGCCAAAAATAAAGTGATTTCCCCCATATTCATTTAAATCACATATCTTGAGGACTTAAAAATATGCCATCAAAAGCCTCAAACGTAACTATTTTGCTCTGAGCTTAAGGAACAGGTGATGTTTCTGTCCAAGATTTTCTTACAACGAATTTGTCATCTGCAAGCTATGAAAACACACATACGATAATTAGCCTGAGGGAATTATACAGAGAATTAAAACTAAAATCACTACAAAAATCAGAAGCTTTTTTCTGTTTAATAATAATAACAAAACTTTTAAAAAATTAAAAACAGCAAACATTGAATAAAACTGGATTCAGTTAAAATCACAGAATAAGGAATTGTTTGTGTTGGTTTATTTAAAGAGACACTGGCACATTTGAAAAATAGTGCGCCCTCAAGATTTTTCAAAATTGATATTTTTTGCATGGTTGAAAGCTTTTATTACATTAGCCGTCACCTGAAATGAAGTCCAAATCAGCGCGTTATGTGGGTAAACAGAATGATTTATAATTAATGTCGCAGGCCGACATTAATTAGCAGAAGACGGAAATGGCGCGTTTAACACAAGAAAAGACACGCAGTATGCATGTTTCCCATGGCATGGACACCTGTTTGGTCGGTCAGTGACCTTTGTGGTTTTAATATCATTGAGTACGAGTCTATGATATTCATGTAATATCAAATTTGTTGATTAAAGTTTGGAAAGACTTAAAAGTTAACCTACAAATCACCCCTGTAATGGTCTTTAACTCTTATGAACGCCCTATCTGTTTTTGAATATGTGTATTTTATGTGTACAATGTAGCTCTATTCTTTCAATGCCTATACTATCATTTGAGGACAAATTGAGAAATTTCATATTTTGTGAAAAGTGTGCCAGAAACCGTTTTAAATAGCATTTGTGACACATGCAGGGAAAAGGAATAATGCCCCACGATATCATGACTCTTGCCAGCTAAGTGGCCGCTTATGAAGCTAGGAGATGGCACATACCTTCATACCCACTTGTATCACATGTCTTTATTCTGTTAATTGGAATAACGGACATGATATATAGAGGTGAAAAAGGGTATATGTACTTATGCCGGGGTGTTTGATAGGGAAAGTTTTTGAGGTGTATCCAATACTAAGAATGAGTATGAATGTCTATTTGACGCCTATTTTAAGAATACGCATTCAAATAAGCATTCCTATTTGAATGCTATTTTAGGAAACCTAAGAGTAGCACTGACCCACAAACACATTTTCTGGGAGGCATGACTTCAGTGCTCAAAATCACTATCTTTGTGTAACTCCTCTCACAAAAAAACAAACAAACTAAAAAACTTAGGAATAATTTTGAAACTGGGTACTTTTTTGGAAATTCATTTAATTTTGTTAATAAAAGCAAGAGTACACATATGTAATTATTATTATTATTAGTATAATTTTTATTATTTAATTCTTTCAACTTCTTTCAAAAGCCAGGTTACACATATAACGCTTCTTAACTATCAAATAGCAATAATCATTGTGAAGTTTAAAGTACAGTAAATATCATTTTTTTAATCTCATAATTTTAACTAAAACCATAATTGAATGGGCTTCAATATCAGTGAACACTACTGTTTTCTTCCTTTGCTTTCTTCATTTTGCATTGCAAAATACATATTTAATTGCGAATTTCTAACCTATTTCCTCACTCTCAAACTGTTCATGCAAATTTGAAAATATTTGACTGAGCTCTTTTGAATGAACACTGAATAGTGTCTTTCATGAAAGAAACAAACATCAGTACCATATCATCAATTTCGGAGTGGGCTTTTTTAATCACTTACAAGAGAAGACACCCCGAATTTGAAAATTCTTAAACAGCTGTGAAAATGTACGACATTTCATAACCTTTATTCACAAAATCTGCAGTGACATGTGCAAAGGGGGAGTTTAGTTTGCCAGTGTGGGGGGGGGGGGGGGAGAACCATCATGAAGAATGACATTATTATTAAAGCCTATATTTAGTGTCCGCACTTGCTTTAAACTGATTTACCATCCATTCAGGGGAAATAATTCTTGTGCCCCCCCCCCCCACCCAAAGATCCTGCACATGTTACTGAATCTGCCAGTTGCATTTGTGAGGAAACAACATCAAGATAAATTGTTAGTGTCCCTGAATACACTTTAATAACCACTGCTGGTGCTTTATCCAGAGTCAACATTACTTCTGAAACTTAATGACTCCTTTAATCGATTTCCGCCTCGGCTGTTTTCATCAATTGTTCATCCTGGATTGATTTTGCAGTGGTCAAGAATGTTTACACGTCCAAAATTAAATTCTTGAAGGCAATTCGCCTCTAGGGCAATGGAGAAAATAAGGGATAGATTTCTTGACACTTTTAATAAATGTCAGGTTTGACCTGTCAATAAAATAAACCGTTGTTTTCTATCTGCATGAAAGGCATTCTTTCAAAGTTATTGGTAAAAATTAGAAATCAAAAAAGAAAAAAATAAAAAACTTAAAAAAAGCAAAAAATACCCCTTTTATATTTTGTCTTTCTCCAAACACAAAAGCACACTTTGTCATGTAAGCAAGAGGCCTGGGTTCGATTCCCGGTTGATATAATTAATTTTGAATTTCTCAGCCATCTCGAGGTTAGGATTGATTGATTGATCGATTGATTGATCGATCAACTGATTGATTGATTGGTTATTGCTTATCGCTTGGCAAGTAAAAAAAAAAGAACTTCGGGTAATATTTGGAAGGGCAAGTAATTTTTGGGAGCACATTTACATTTATCTTTCCTTTTGTCATAGTTTCTGATAACTGATGCAAAATTCTTGTAGTATATATGGAACTTGTAGAAATTTTGTTGTTTAAAGGTGCATTTCGTGTGCCAGCACCTTCTGTTTTATTCATGATCACTAGATATCCTTGAGAAAAACGTTATTTCAAAAATTTGAGCTGATCCCGATCTTGCGGTTTTGTGTTATGAGCAATTGCTCGTTTCCCACGTCCCATAGCTACTGTGCTGTAATTTCTGTCTGTTTACGGACAGAAAATACAAAAAATTGCGAATTCTTATAGGTGCGACCCCAAATTTGCATAGATAAGATTGGCACAAGTGGATTACTAAGGGCTAACGGTTCAGATGATATAAAAATCTCACATTTTTTAGGGTAAGTCGGGGGGGCTCGAGCCCGTGGATCACGAAATGACCTTTAACTATTCCCAAGTTTCTACCTGATAATGATAATCCTTGGTGTACTCACCGTTCTGTCTTCCTCTTGATTATACTCTTCCCGAACAGATGACAAAGTGGTCCATTTACAGTTGTTGTGCGGCTCTCACTGCGCACCTTTGTGGGCTTTGAACTTGCATACTGCAATGTGAAAGAAAATACGTATCAAAAGATATCAGCAAAATATAGCTCTTTTAGTATTTAACAAAGTTTTAGAATATTTGAATTTGGGCAGGGTCTGGCAACCGTAGACATATGTACCCAACAACTGCACAACATATTTTAATGGTAACATGGCTGGTTCTGAAAATTGAATACATTTGTGGGTAAAAAGGATATTAGACAATTAAAATATGTCAATATATGGTTCAAGATGAAAAAAGTTGCCAATATGACGTTAAATTGACTTAAAAGTATGATCTTGAAAATACACGTCGCGGTTCTCGAAAAAACCGCTAAATCCCCCTGTCTGGGGAGGGATGCGGTTCCCAATTTTTAAATAATCAAGCTGCAAATGTCCTTACCCTTTGAGATTTTCTATTTTTTAACAAGTTATGTTAAAGTTACCCCATTTTGCCCTTATCCCCTTTTCGCCTTGTTAACAAACTCTAATCGTTAAGGGAGGTTGCTCATTTATTGTTGAGAGATATCTGTGTTTTATGGCTAGCGTGTTGAAACAATGGGCAGCCGAAGAGAGAAAGTGTCAATGAGAGTAAACAAAATAGGGCTCTTTGCATAACAAATATATATGTGCACAAAACCCCTTAAACCCAAAAACCCCAAAAACCCCCCTTAAACCAAAAATCCCCTTAAACCCCAACAACCCCCCTTATCTGACCAACCCCCTTAAGCCCAGACAACCCCCCCTTAAACCCGGACAACCCCTTTAAACCCGGAACCCACCTTAAACCCCCAACCATCCCCTTAGCCCAGCAACCCCCCCTTAAACCCGACCAACCTGTGCAACGTCCGCGCAAATGCATACGCACATGCGCGTAGGCATGTGTTGCACGTCTGCGCATGCATAAGCGTATTATGTGCCACACAACCCTTAAAAACCCAAAAACCAAAACCCCCCTTAAACCCAAAAAATTTTCCCCTTAAAAAGCCCCAACACCCCCCTTAAAAACCTGACACCCCCCTAAACTCATGCAACCCCTTAAACCACAACAAGCCCCCTTAGCCCAGACAACCCCCCTTCACCCGGACAACCCCTTTAAAAAACTTAAAACCCGGGACAACCCCTTTAAACCTGACAACCACCCACCTTAAACCCCACTCCCCCTTAAGAAGTCCAGACAACCCCTTAAACCCGGACAACCCCCTTTAAAAACCCGGACAACCCCTTCAACCCCAACATCCCCCGTAAACCCAACAAACCCCTTCAAGCTGGCACACCCCCTTATACCCCGACAACCCCCCTTAAAGCCAACAACGTCCCTTAAACCCCGACCCACCCCCTTAAACACGACAACCCCCCTTAAACCCGGACAACCCACCTTAACCTAATCAGCGCGTCAGTACATGAGTCCCCACCCCTCATCAAGTTTCATCAAAATCGACGCATGTCTTCAGATATTTTGTTCACAAGCTTTTTGGGTAAAATTAACCATAATTCTGCAATTAGGACCTATTAGCCATATGCCACGCCCATAATTAAATCAAGATGAAGGACATGGCAGTACGATCCCACCCACCAAGTACTCACCCTAACCCTTATGGGTCTCATGTTATCGCGTTCACAGATTATACCCCCAAAGTCACTCATTAATAATGCAAATAGTACCTAATTAACCTATGCCACGCCCCTAATCTATCAGATGAAGGGCATTGCAGTCCGATCCCACCCCCAAAGTTACATCACCATAACCCTTTATTGGTCTCATGTTATCGCGTTCACAGATTATCCCCAATTAAACTCAATTAATATGCAAATTAGGTACTAATTGTATATTCCCACGCCCCATAATTTAATTCGATGAAGGGCATGGCAGTTTCGATCCCCCCACCAAGGTACATCACCATAACCCTTATTGGTCTCTGTTATCGCGTTCACAAGATTGTTTTGGACGCCGCCGCCGACGCGCCGCCAACCGCCGACCGCCTTGACTGATAGCCTAATCCCCCTTCTGCTTTTCAAGCCAGGGGGATAAAAATGGTTCAATCCCTTTCAACCCTTTCAACAACCCTGGTTCAGATCTGTATGGGTTATACACATAATTCAGTGGCTTTTTGGAGATGGCTTCCATCTTAACCCTTTCAACCCGGTAGATTCTGTATTGTTATAACACATAAGTCAGGGGCTTTTGAGATGGCTTCTTCCATTTTAAAACCCTTCCAACCCTGGTAGATTCTGTATAGGTCATAACCATATGTCGTGACTTTTGAGATGCCTTCCATCTTAAAACCCTTTCACCCGGTAGATTCTGTATAGGTTTATAATACATAAGTCAATTCTTTTGAAGATGGCTTCCATCTTAACCCTTCAACCCGGTCATTCCTGTATAGGTATAACACATAAGTCAATGGCTTTTGAGATGGCTCCATCTTAACCCTTCAACCTGTTAGATTCTGTTAGGTTATAATCACATAGTCAGTGGCTTTTGAGCATGGCTTCCATTTAAACCCTTTCACCCCTGTAAGTTCTTTATAGTTTAACACATAAGTCAATGTTTTTGAGATGGGTCTTCCATCTTAACCTTTCAACCCTGGTAGATTCTGTATGGTTATATCACATAATCAGTGGCTTTTGAGATGGCTTCCTCTTAATCTTACCCTTTCAACCCGGTAGATTCTGTATATGTTATTCACATAAGTCAGTGGCTTTTGAGATGGCTTCCTCTTAACCCTTCAACCTGGTAATTCTGTATAGGTTATACACATAATTCCAATGGCTTTGAAATGGCTCCCAAATAACTGATTTGTATCTGCAGCATCCCTGTGAGTCATACTCATCTGACCAGCATTTTCATGCTAATTTTCAAATTTCGTAAATTTGAATAATTTGGGAGAAAAATTTGCAAAATTTTAATCGCTGAGCAGCTAGAGTCATTTATCTTGAATTTGGTCTATTATTGGCGAAAACTCTAAGTATGCTCGTACGTGATGTCTGTGTATCCATGGGGAAAACCAACCAAGAACCTTGACCATAACACCATCTCATATACGCGCAATACACAGACACTTTAGACTCCTTGTTTAACCAATCATGTGAAATGATCACAAAGAGAAATATCAGTAGCTTCCCACAATGCATTGCTTCCATTGAAGCTTTTGTTACAGGTATAACATGTAATCGTTAAAATGAACACTCTTAAAATGCAAGTTTGTGATCAGTGCAGTCAATTTAGCATGTTCATCACTGTAACGATCATATCGGTACCTGTCCAAAAACCTCCATTGGAACAATGCATTGTGGGAAGCTAATGAAATCTTCTCTGGTCACCCAAGCATAAAAATAGCACAAACCTTTTTTTGTATCTACAACAAGCATCACGTGCGTTCAATACAATCTCAATTTCCGTGCCACAGTTCAGTCAATTACCTTCACCAATGTTTAGAATTATTCACCTCCGGTTCTGAGAATGAGTTACAATACGCACTACACAATATTGTACAAAATGAACCTGTACACTGTATATACTGTATATAATCAACTTTCAGAATCATTTTTTATTTCTGTCTTCTTAGCATATCCACAAGTCACATAGTAAGTAAGGCAATAAAAAATGTTTGTTTGGCCGTAACGAGAAAAAATATCAGGTCGGTCGGATCGGTCCAGTTCAGATTTTTTTTTAGATTTCCTCAATTTTTTAACTCCAAATGAATACAAGATGCTACTATGAAAGCTTTTTCAATGACATAGCAAAGATCTTTTATATTTTACTGTTGTAATTTGCCTTTTTTGTCTTGTGTTGTTACTTTTCCGTCTTTGTGTTGGTAAAAAAATAATATTTTTTTAAATGGGTGGGTGAAATAATGGGTCTTGCAGAATATTTTTTTTATTTTGTGCTATTGCATAAAAACTTTTGAATCGGCAGTTTTTTTGTTAGGGTCGGTCGGGTTACGCCAAACAAACAATTTTGTTATATGCCCTATGGCTTGTGGTGGTGTTAGATTTATTCAACTCAGTAAGCTGATCCTAGGCCGCGTTATCCATGATCCGTCCGCTCTAACTTTCTGTAATATACTAATCATGTCTGGTTCTAGTGGGAACCTTTTTAAGTTTCAACAATATTTTCATAGGTGGGCGACCCAATCCACAACCTTGTGGTGTGGTGCCACTTTCGGACGGATATCCAACTCAAGCATCATTTTCTTTTTCTTTTGAACAAGATTTCACAGGGGCGGTAAACATGCATGCCAACCTAACAGCAAACAGCGAATTCAAAACAGCATCAACTTCACTTCCTGGTGCTAGTCCTGTTTCAAGACTTATTGTAGGAGGGCGGTCCTCATTCAAATCGAACGGTTACAGACAGACTTTACTAAAGACTAAGCCTGGTCACGAATATTTAAATCTAAATGACCGTTTTGGAATTACAGCTATTTTTCAGTGGGGTTCTCCACTCCAACCCCCGACGGATTTTGAAGTCAATATTTTTTCCC
>JAMKCH010013959.1:0-72816 GCA_023653785.1 Ophioderma brevispina | reverse complement strand
TTAATCCACTGTAGCTGTAGTCAGCTTGATTTACAATGCGGGGTAAGAAATTCAAGCTCTTTAGTCTTGTATATGGATGCAAAAATGGTTTGCCTCAATTTGATGTGCATTGTCGATGATGATGACTTTTGATGGTGATAATGAAGAACTGCATTTCCCTGGCCAGAGCTACACTCAAGCAATCACAGCATGCTTTGGGCTGGCATATTACTGCTGTTTAACTTGTGCATAGAATGTGGATTGTTGTGAAATCTTCATGACCTTTAACCTTAAAATAACACATACTAGTACCCAAAGTATGTTGTTAAGACTTACTAATACTATGAACTCTAGTTTTCTGAGTATACTAGTTCTATTATCTAAAGCAAATGGTCAACCAGGAATTCACACTTTTTTAAAGCAAGTTATCACACTTATTTTGAGGCGATAAGAGAGAGGGAACTCCTACGTTTTCTTGGCGTGTGATAGACTGCCTTCCTGAGTCTAATCTGTGGCTAGACTGATTAGCAAGAGTGATCAGTTTCTGCAAAAGCAAGACAAGGGTAGACCTAGCAGAGTGATGTCAATGTTATGATCAGTGTTTTTTTTTATATATATATATATAATTCAATATTGGCTAGGAATTGCAATGTAATGTAGTCAACGAGCTTGAATAAATTAGAGCGCCCTGCTCAGCGAGAAAATGAAGCCGACTCAGCGAGCCATGACATCACACTTGCATCGTCTGCATCACGATCTGATTTTATGAAAGCCGGCGCGGCACTGCGACCACTAGATATCGGTGAGGTAAACTACCATTTTACATGAAACTAACCTTACAGAAAGGTAGCGAAATATCGTCGGAACAAAAAATAGGCGAGGCTGTTATGTCGAAATTGCTGCAAAAGGTGAAATTTTTGATCGACAGCCGTTGCGCTGCTGTCTTCTGCTGCCAGGTCATCGCCATCTTAAATTTCAACTTTGCCGTTTGCTAACACATTACCAGCAATCGTACACTAAAATCCCCTTCCGAAGTGTCAAGTAACAAGAAAAACTGAGAGTCCATGTATGATTTGGCGGGCTTGATCAGATTAACTAAACAATTCTGTAAGTTTTAGCGTGTTTCAGACCTTGTTGTTTGGTTACATAACTGAAGTATTGACCACAAAACAAAAAAATCCCTGAATTCAGCAAATTCATTCAGGAAAGTGTTCTCTATTTTGGTGCCCAAAAAACTGGCTTCATGGGCACCAAAATTGGCAACACTTTCCTGAATTAATTTATTTGATTTATGCTTGTTGTCCGCTTCATTCATTTTGATGAAATCATGGTAATATGAGGATTGTTTATTGAAATTGTAATAAAAATATATATTATTTACATAACCACGATTTCCTCTGAACAAATAAGTACATTTTTCTAAAAATAATAGTCACTTTGGTGACGTTTTCTATTTTGCCTTTATTTCAGAGCATGAGGTTTAGGTTAGTTTGTAAACAAACTGGCAATAACCTGCCAACAGTCCATGCTCTAATTTATTCAAGCTTGTTGAATGTAGTTCTACAGTCAGAAGTGTATTTAAGAAGAGTAATTTAATCACTGCGTATAAATTGATCATTTGTTGTTTGATCAGTATGATCTTGGTTATTCAATGGCATAGTCATGTGGTTTAATAAATAATTGTTCCAAACAGGATTAAAGTCAAGAGATGACACTCTAACAAAATGGTGGGCCCAGGACCTTGGTTTTATAGAGGCACTGAATGGCTTGTCTGAACTGCAAGGAGTTGTGGTGCACCACTGAATAATTTGGGCAAAACTGGGGGATAACTATGTGCCAGCATGTCAATCTTGTCAATTATTTGGACTTAGAATATAATATTGATATAATATAGGAAATGCAGCAAATTCATTAATTTTGACCAAAAGGCATTTTGGAGGTATAGGTGGGTTAAGATTAGGGAATGTGGAGAATCGTTACACGGGAAAAGATTTCCTTTGAAGATGAAAGGAATGGTGTATAAGAGTTGTGTGAGATCAGGGATGATCTATGGGAGTGAGATGGGGATTCTGAGGACAGAGAGAGCAATGATGAGAGCAATGTGTGGTGTGAAGTTGATGGATAGGAAGAAGACTGAGGGCTTGATGCAGATGTTGGGTTTGGAAGAAGCAGTGGACCGGTTTGCAAAGGCGAATGGTGTATGTTGGTATGGGCACGTGTTGATGAAGGATGTCAAGCATGTTTTAAGAAGGGCTTTTGATTGTGAGATGGGTGGTTTGAGCAGGAGCGACCAAAGAGGCCTTGGGAGAAGCTAGTGGAAGAGGAGAGTAGGAGGGTTGGTTTGAGGATGGAGGGTTGGTTGAGGATGGAGGATGCATTGAATCGGGCGAAGTGGAAGAAGTAAGGGTGATTGCTACGAGTACGAGGTGAATCCGACCACCCATGTTTTACGGGAACAAAACCAGATTTAAATCTTTGGATTTACTTCTATTTCTGGGATGACTAGAATTCAAAGCTGATATTTCATGATGATAATGAGAAAAATACAACCTTTCATCAGGGACTGCCTTTTAAAATGAGCAGGGGGGGGGGCAACAAAGAACTCTTCTGGAACTTTTAAGGGGAGCAATAGATGAGCAGCTAAAACAAAAACAAAATAATTGTCAAGCAATCAATAGGATCTAAAGAAATATTTAAATCTAAGCCATGTCTGTGCCCTTGTAAGGAGACTAAATTATCCTGCCAAAGCCATTTTAAGATAAGATTCATAAAAATTGTCAAAATAGACAGGTAACGGGCAGACTATGGATCAGATTCTAAGGAGAGCTTCAAATCACTCTCCTGTAGTATTTAAGGAGAGTGATTAAGGAGAGCTTTGCTCTGATGCGCCTTAAAAGGCAGTCCCTGTTTCATGGAATATCAAAATTGCCACTACTTTCAGTTAAATTGGGTACTCAATCCTGGGAATCAGAACACACACCTTTAAATATCCTTCCAAAATTTCTTAATATCCCTTTGGTGCTTTTTTTTCCTTACAGGTAGAGAGAGATGGTAAAGTTAACAAATTATCACCAGAATTATATACACAGCAGAAAGTGGAAATCTTAATGGCCTTAAGAAAACTGGGAGATAAGGTATGTACTATCTAGAACAGGACATTCAGCCAAAAGTCTGAAGGCCAGACCTGTTATATTATTTAGGGGTTCATTCATGGATTTTCATGAGTAAACGCTTGTTCTGGCCCGAAGGCAGGCAGGCACCGGCGTCACGATGAGTGAACGCCGTTCACACATCATTATTTTGCATGTTTGTACCTTAAATCCTCCAAAATCAGCTGCAAAGTCACTCTTTTCATGTCATGTTTTCGTCGTCTTCACACTTGAGAAAAACAGCACGATCAATGTATCAAATAAGATGTTCCATTACAGAATAGGGGTGTGCTTAGAATGTGCACTAACATGCAAAATATTTGAAAGCATGTTTTGTGTTTTATTCAACACATATTCCAAAAAATACATTTTTTTGATTAATAGTCAAGTATATTGGGCTTCAATAATTTATTTTGAGACAATAGCCGTAGCAACCATGCTCATTGTATACATGTCTACCTATTTCTACATGCCTACCCAAAAAGTGATCAGAAATCGATTACTGCAGGGCCATAAAGGTTGTTTATGACGGACTCTCAACCAATCACACACGCGGGAAATCTCCTAATGATGTGTGAATTTGTTTTTTTAAGAAGGTAAACAAAATTGTGTATTTGGCATCCTTCAGAGAGAAAAAGTGCCCGAATTTACCTTTAGCATTGAATTTAGCAAACCCCCTCACCAAGAAAAAGATCTGACCAACTCCTCAAGCTGTATGCTATACAGATTATAACAGATCTTAAAGAACATCAGAACAATCAAGAATCTTGTTGCAGTAAAATTCAAATATAAATTATGTGTGTAAACAGGTTATTTCGAGGTGGGCTGTAAGATAAACTACATGTAGTTGTACTGTAGTTTTTGCTACGTTTGGCCTAAGTGGACCAAAGTGTGCCAATCAGCTTCCTTTTGCCACAGAGGGTGTATTGAGTCCATCCCACAATGCACCAGTTTTGGGAGATTTCCCCTCAATAAGATGTGATCCCACAAAAGTCCTATTCTTAACACATAAAATCCCTGACTTTCACACTAATTTTTTAGCCCAAAAAGTGCTACTACTTTAGGAATTTTTATCATGATCATGAAATGTTTTGTGGTCCTTGGACTTCTTGAACACTTCTTATCCCTATAAGAACTGGCATGTGTTTTAGCACAGTACAGTATAGCCACATTTGCAATGCATTATGGGATTGGTTAAAAACACCCTCTGATTTTGCCATTTCCATTTTTGCACTTTGTTTATGGGGTTGACATCCTGATTTCTAGATTTAAAATCAAGTCAAATTGTGTTTTAATGTACATTAAACCTTTTCTTCTCCTTATAGGCTTAAAAAAAGTAGCTATTTTGCCTAGTTTTCCGACCTTTAGTTAGAGAGCTTATACCCCATAATGGTTTTCACGGTCATCCTGGGGATAAAAATTACCCATGCTCAGATTTTGTTGAAACTGGTGATAAGGTTTTTTTTTTGTTCGTATTGTCTCACAGGATCCAAAAATGTATTATTTTTGCAGTGGTGTGACATTTGGTGGCTAATTACTTAGCAAAATGTCGCAAGGGTCTACATGGTCTATGGGGCCGGCACAGAAAACTTTCCCTGGATTTTGTCGCTATGGTGATATCAAAACAAATCAATAAAATGCATTTTCTGTTTTCAGTATGACACAAGGATCATTTGACACACGTCAAAGACAACATGGAAGCATTTACCCCCAGGGTGACCTTGAACCATTATGGGCTATACCGCTTTAAACTAAAGGTCGGAACCTATGCAAATATATACTTTTTCTAATGCTTATGAGGAGACGAACGCGTTAGTGCACATTAAAACACAATTTGACTCGATTTTAAATTTTTCCCTGTACTAAAATTTCCCCCCCTTGCATGAGTGGGCATCAGTCCGAAAATTTGCACCCATCATTTTGTAACAGTTTAGGTCCTATTGAAACACAAACAGCAACAATCAAATGTAGCATGAACATCCTACGGAAGTACACACCAACCCACACTATCAGTGAGCTACCAGGAGAAATCAGAGCAAGAAACCGCTGTCATCCAAAGGATGTGATTCCTCCGACTCACTGAGGCAAAGCACAACACAATTGATAAAATACAAAATATTTTGAATATTGCACTCAATTTTCATTTAAAAACAAGAAATCAGACAGCCATATTTCATTGAACAAGAAAACCCAACATGTCCAATAACCCATTAACACAAACCACCAAAAACCACACCAGATGCCACACACCAACCCACCCTAACTAACTTAATAACCCTAAACACCCACCCTCACAAAAAAGCCGACATTTTGGGAATCAAGGAGATATGGCAGACTGCAGACAACAAATTTATAAAAAATACATTTAAGAAAATAAAATTACTTAGGAGTCCAGCTCTTCAAAGCTTATTTCAGTGAAATGTTTTTTCAGACGTTTCTTAAAAATGTCTTACTTGCTATAACAATTAAAATCATCTCTGACTGGCTCAGGAAGCTCAGCCCACATAAGGGGGAAATTTGCAAGAATGTTAAACTTGAAACTATCGGTTTTTGGAGTTATATGATCATTAAAAAGCAAATTACTGGAATGACGGGAGTTTACAGACCAGTTGCAGTTGAATGAACTAGTATTTAAAAGACAAGTTGCGGCAAAACAGGTGGAGAGGTATTTCGTTTGTTTATGTTTGTAAGATTCATGAAGATTTAAGTTGAGGAGGGTTACACTTTTATTGAGACAATAGCCATAGCAACCATGACATTGTATACATGTCTACCTATTTCTACATGCCTACCCAAAAAGTGATCAGAAATCGATTACTGCAGGGCCATAAGGTTGTTTATGACGGACTCTCAACCAATCACACACGCGGGAAATCTCCTAATGATGTGTGAATTTGTTTTTTTAAGAAGGTAAACAAAATTGTGTATTTGGCATCCTTCAGAGAGAAAAAGTGCCCGAATTTACCTTTAGCATTGAATTTAGCAAACCCCCTCACCAAGAAAAAGATCTGACCAACTCCTCAAGCTGTATGCTAGACAGATTATAACAGATCTTAAAGAACATCAGAACAATCAAGAATCTTGTTTGCAGTAAAATTCAAATATAAATTATGTGTGTAAACAGGTTATTTCGAGGTGGGCTGTCAAGATAAACTACATGTAGTTGTACTGTAGTTTTTGCTACGTTTGGCCTAAGTGGACCAAAGTGTGCCAATCAGCTTCCTTTTGCCACAGAGGGTGTATTGAGTCCATCCACATGCACCAGTTCTCTGGGGAGAGTTCCCCTCAATTAAGATGTGTGATCCACAAAAGTCCTCTTCTTAACACATTAAAATCCCTGACTTTCACACTAATTTTTTAGCCCAAAAAGTGCTACTACTTTAGGAATTTTTATCATGATCATGAAAGGTTTTTGAGTTCCTTGGACTTCTTGAACACTTCTTATCCCTATAAGAACTGGCATGTGTTTTAGCACAGTAAGTATAGCCAACATTTGGCAATGGCATTATGGGATTGGCTTTAAAAACACCCTCTGATTTTGCCATTTCCATTTTTGCACTTTGTTTATGGGGTTGACATCCTGATTTCTAGATATACAATCAGGGATCTGCAATTCTTGCATTGCCCAAGGACATACCAATTTATCTTCTACTTTCATTTGCATTTTACTTGCATTTTGTTTGAACTGGTATTCACTCTTTCCGAATGCATAATGGAATATTTTTACAGGATTAAATTTCACATTTTTATAATTCGACAACATTTGTTGTATCATGAATTCAAAGGGGCATCACATTACTGTATGCTACCATATTGGATCAATAATAATTTGGAGTGTTTTAAATTAACATTACCTTCTGTAATTGTTTGTGCAAATGTGAACATAAAATACATTGTAAAAATATGATTGTTATTCAGTACACAGTTTGTGTCCAATCCATTATACAATATGGACAATTTCCAAATATGGTCATTTGACCCACACAGATTTTGTTCTTACACCGAAGTGTTGTTTTTGTATGGCTAATAGTTTCCAAATCCGTTTCCTAGTATCCAGAAAACAGGCAAACTGAATTTGCAATACAAATCGAATAGAGCTACATAAGGAATTTTGTTTACTTTAATTATGTGGTCCATGAATAGATTTTATTTTTTGGAGGCATTCTTGAGATTGATTAAACAAAGCATCACAATTTGGCCATTTTTTACATTCCATTCCCAATTCATTTACAATTGTTCCCATATAGTTGCAAATGGCTATCAATAGACTGCTGTACATTCCATGGAAAAAATAATTAAACCCTCCAAAGATAAGAGAGCTCTCACTAGTCAGAGGCAATTGAGATAAAATATTAGCCTAAGCATGTTTTACGTTATAGAGGGTCAAAATCGCTTCTGATTTTACATAAAATGCAAATATAAACTGTCAAACTTAAATGTAATTATGGGGCATTTACAGTTTTTTTAATTGAAAGTTTTGAGTCAAGACACAACGACCAAAATAAATTGACAAAACATATAATTTTAGAATCCTGAATCCCTTTTTTTTTTTCAATTGCAAAATTACATAGTTTGATGCATCCACTATGTCCATCAAATATAACTATCAGCAACAATTGATTTTTGAGTGAACCTACTTTTTGTGAGCGGAGTTTAATTTTTGATATATTCCATGTATTTTAGGTGAGGTCACTTATTCATACTGTTTTTTTTCAGATAGCTTTTACAACAGCTACTGTGTTTTTGGCAATGTTGCCTTTGATGAAAAAAATGGGTCCATCAAAAGTGTAAACATTCACCCGTCCTAAAATTGTCCCATATCTTTGAAAACCACTTGTGCAACTTTCTACCATATTTTTGCTTTTGTGAATTTGTGAGTTTAAATAGGTAAAACATCTGAACAGAGTGGCCAAAAAATTGTAATTGTTTACAGATGGGCCAATTACTCGGATCCCCTCATGAACATAAAAATGGTCCTATTTTTAAAAGGTGTATTTCATAGTTTCAGCACCTTCTTTTTTTAGTCATTGTTCCCTAGTATCCTGATAAAAGCTTATTCACAAAATTTTGAGTTATCCCGATCTTGGCGGTTTTGTGTTATGGGGCAGTTGCTTGTTTCTCATGGTCCCCATATGCTACTTCTGTAATTTCCCTGTTTACGGACGAAAATACAAAATTGTGATTTCTTACAGATACAACCGATTTGCACGTAAGATAAGGTACTCATGGATTACTAAGGCTAGAACAGTTTCGATGATATAAAAATCTCAAGTTCCTCTTTATGTACGGTTGGGGAACAAAGTTGTGGATCACAAGTGGCCCTTTTTTAAATTGGTATCACACAATCGTATATGCAGGTTTGAATTAGTGTTGGGAACCCATGTTACAGCCTATTAGGGGTAATGCAAGGTGTTAGTTCTACTCTTATAAAATTGTAATAGGTGCATTTTCTTGCATAAATGGATGTTCTATTTTAAAATTTAGCATTGAACTGGGTGGATCTTGAAGTTACAAATTAGATTGTTCATGCAATGGTGACATATAAAAATGCATTTTTTTAAATGGATAAGCAGCAATTTGCTAATCTGGCATATCATAAAAATTACCTTTGTCACTGGCATTGATGTGCTAACATAACCTGCAAGTGGTTGGCTTTGAATCCCTTGAGACAAGGCAGCACTTTTATCTGATTCTAGAATTTTTGTAATGTGGTTATTCAAATCTATTGAGATATCATAAAATCATTTCCCCTCAAATGCAGATTTTAAAGTGTGATACTGAGTACCAGAAACCCCCCCACACTTTTTTAACCTCAACGTACATTATTGAATCTTTGTTTATTCGTTCTTTTTGTGCAGCACAATCACTTTCATCTACCTTAATTAATCTCTCTGCTGTCAAATTTATTGGAGATAGCATGGCAATTTCTCAATGCATGATTTTGTCCCATTTATTTCTTCTCTCATAATAAACATTTCTGACTATATTATCTCATGTAATCATCCACCATATTCCCAGCTAATTTAATGTTTATGATTATCCTTTTCCGTTTTTTTTCTTGTTCACAGTTAACGCCAGTGAGGAGCCTTTCTAGCTATAAATTCTAATGAAGCCCTCAGTGAATTTGAGAAAGTATCAGGACAACTTGGTGTGAAGGGTAATAGTCTGTTCAGATTTGTTTTACAAAATATGCCAATCATGCGTACCATCTTCCAAATTTCAAAACATTAACCAATCAGTTCTAGAGATTGACGCGTATTCGACATACAGTTGGATTTCCAGGGTTTAATGTCATGATAATCACTAGAACTTTTTAAAATATTTACCAAGCATGATGACCTTGATAAGCGCCTGGCAGGTCCTCACATGCAACTTTTGGGCGCAGCACGTAACGCATATTTTCGCCTTCACGTAATGCGCGTCAATGGCAGCGCTTGTGATGTACGCGAGCGTATAAGAACGCTTGCGTACATTGTATTTTGCTCCAAACGTTTCTGATGTACATTTGAAAAGGTCGGTTGAAGGCAGCGTGGTTAGTGATGTAACAATCGAATTACACTCTGCACTCCCTTCAGCAGTTGTGTGATTGGTGGTTTGTGGTTTTGTTTCCTGCACATGACACCTTTCTGAACTACAGAGTGGTCCAAAAAAGTTAAAACTTTTTTTGTCTGCAAGTTTCTCAAAAGTGGGTAGACATACCAAATTGTTTGAGGATATTATTACTACAATATATTGTTGTAACCTAGTGAAAACGACATTGAAAATACAGCTGAAAATGACAAAATGGCCACCATCTAGAGAAAACTACTAATAAAGGTACCTTCATTAAATATTGAACCTTGAAACAACTACTAAACTGTAATTCTATTATATACCAAATGCATAAACAGCCTACTTGTAACTAAAAACTTTCATGAATAATATTGGCCCTAATTATCATTATTAATGATCCCCACATAGATAGCAAAATCTGCACTAGAATGAATTTTAGTAGTCCAATATTGAGCCTCTGAAAGTAGTGTGTGTCTGTGTGGTTAACTGTCAAGTTCCTAGCTGCAAAACCACAATTAGGTCAGGTAGGTTCAGTTTAGGTTCAGTTCAGTGCCATGTGCAGCCTTTTATCTAGTACAAACTGATAAAATACTGTATTGGAAAGAGTAACATTGTCATTGTAAAAACAAACAATCTTTGGACTACAGAGTAGTCTATTGTTGCCCCTGCAATTGTTCCAACAAATCACGGGGCTTATAGCAGGGAATCCATACCTTGCAGTATACAGCTTGTGCCCTGCAATTAGTTTGGACCAATTGCTGGGGAAACAAAACCTATTTCGTGGCACTTTTACAGCAAATTCAGTCTAGGTTACTTGATGTAAATTGCTTCCAAATCTTTGTGAGCAAAGCTGTTGAAGTATTGACAAAGGAGCACTATCATCTCCCGTGAAAACATTCTAGGTGAGCGAATAATTGAAACGTTATTGAAGTTTTAGAAGTACTTTATCCAGAATTTTTTAAGCATGCTGCACACCTCATCATCCACAAACACGAAAAGGCAAAACTGTTGTTTAAGGGAAAACGGGGACATTTTCAGCAAGATGCACCTGCTGAACATGCTGAAAACACAATCTTTTTTGGGTTGGCACATTGTCTGTTAAGTTCTTGGGAACTTCATATATTGGCAAAACAAAAATTACATAATATTTGTCTTGCCCCGAACTTGCTCAGAGCAATAAGAAATCACTATTTCTGTATGTGTGTGTACGAATGTATGTCCGGTCATTTTGGTTAAAGTTTTGAGAGGGAATTCTTTGATGGGGATGAGGAGCAAGACACATGGTTCGAGATCCACCTTATTATTTTGATCATGGAAATTCCCAAAATTAGTCAGAATTCATGGAATTTGCCAGTTTTAGAAAAAAGTGAGAATACAGCTGAAAAATAAAACAGGTGAAAGAAAAGAGGCATGTTTGATTTGAAGCGTTATTTGCACTCAGTCTATGGTGCTCAAAGTGATGGTTGAAGACCAATTATATTCTGGATCAATCTAGAATTTTGCAATTTGGTAATGGAACATTAATAAAAAAGTTACAGGATGACCAACCATGTTTTCAGTTCAGTAAGTGTGAAATGAGTTATTCCATCATTGTTGAATCTGATCTGTTACAGAATCAAGCGACAAGTTATTGCAGGTAGCAGGATCACAAGTACAAGAAGCCAGCAAGTGAACACAGCCATTACTGCCTCAGACATCATCATCCTCATCATCATCAGCTCCTCGGAATGCCAAAGTGGACGTCGTAGATCAGCAGCTGAACTGCACAGTCAGTTACCAAGGCTCAACTCCCCCAAGCCAGACTGGTGGGTCATCTGTCATGCAGTCAAGTGTGGTGTTAAGCTTTCTTGTCAGGCAGCGCTTTGTCTTGTGTATAGTATTAATGAATTTCAGTCAGGTTGTTAATGCGGCAATGTTGGTAACTTGCAGTTGTTTAGTCAACTTGTATAACAAAAGGGCTGACAGTTTTAGGATTTGTGGAGCCTTTGTCAGATCCTGCCCAAGGATTTTCAATCCATTACTCCAAAAAATAGGTATCAATGGAAAGCAGTATCTTGTAGGATACGTCTTTGAGGAACTTAAAGGTGCACTTTGTGATCCATGTAAATGGTGCGCCCGCAGGCGGAGTGCCCATCTCCCTGTCTCTGGCGTTTGGGCTGGGGGGAGGGGGTCACCACTCCTCCTGCACAGCGAGTCTGTTTTACATTCCCAGCATATACCGGTACCCATTTATACTCCTGGGTGGAGAAAGGCAAGTGCCTTGCCCAAGTGCACAACACATTGGCGACAGCGGGGCTCTTGGATCTGTTCTGCGAGAACTTTGTAATTTATGTCAGCAAATGTACAGATATTGGGATATTCCAGAATGAATTTCATATGGAAGTTGCTTCCCATGTGGGGATACTGAATTAATTTGAAATAGTCATGGTTAGGTCCTGATCAATGCATGGGTGGCACATGCACTACACATGACAACCATGCATTGTTCATGACCTGAACATGGTTATTCCTTGGCTATTCCAAATGAAAACACTACCCCCTGCGTGGGAGGTATATTCTCACTTCCAGTTGTGCCTTCCATGGGGGTAATGAAATTTATTTGGACTGCCCATTACAACAGTAGCCTGTAAGGGACATTGCTTGCAAACAACATCACACCATCAAAATCCACTGAAATTTTGAAAATATTTGTTAAAGGATTTTTAATGAACTATTAAAAAAAGCTGAAATCACAAACATGCACCTTTAAAAACATGTCTGGATTTGCTCAGACTAGCCACTTTTTGTTGAAAAGTGAAATATATTTAGTGTATCCTCATTTGGACTATGAGGTTTCTGTAGCCTGACCCATCTTACGCAATTTTTTGTCTGACACCACTTAGGAATCTGAAACCTTAACAGAATAAACGTGCTTTTTATAAGTGTTTTTTCATAATTAATGTGTCAGAAAAAATGTGTCAGTTTATGGAAACCCCTACCGCCATTTTTGGTCAGTGCCGACCCATGAGTGGATAGCAATTTAAAGCAATAATCGCACTTTTTTTGAAGAGCGCCCCCATTTTGTTTTCAACAAATTTGAGGTTCTTACACGGTTGCATGGTACTGGCTAGACACTCTAGCCGAGTCATTGGTGAAGCTCTGAAAATGTCCTGTGTCCCGCAAACGCAAGGAATTTTGTAATTAGCATAATTATATCGGAGGTCTCCAATAATTTCAACGCTTCTGGAAACAGCCTTCCAATAGAAATAGCCGGGAAATAAGGCCATGTACGTGCCTACGCTCATCCATTAGTTGTGTTTGGTTCCGGCAGTCCAGTTATAGGTAATTTTTCTTGAGGTGGCACTATTTCATCATGACAAACATAAACTTAGCATTTCCAGCTCTGCCGTTGAGTACAATTTGGATCCCAATTCTAATGTCAAAATCGCTTATTTTATGATAAATACACATTTTTTATAGAGTCTCATTCACAGGTCACTGTAGTTTCCTATTATATATCAACCCCCTCGTGTCACCTCAGTACTTTTCCTAAGGTATCAGCATCGAATGAGGGGATGTGCATGGGAGGCAAATTAAAATTCCACGCTAAATCTATTTTGAAGCATTTAGTCCAATAGCAGAGAAAAATCAATTCTGTGGCTTTTTTGAAAAACCATTCAGTAAACGTAAACTCATGATAGCTTTTATAGCTATATACATTAACTCCAAACATTCTGACTATCGTATTTGCTTCAATGGCATTCAATGTAACAGGTGCGTTGAATATCACTGCAGACGTTTGAGCGCCCGTGTTTGGATAAGGGAACACAAATGTTCTTGTACTCTCTATGTCACATGAACGGCCATTATCTTGTCTTTCATGAAACAGGTGATTCGTGCAACATATTCTACCTCCCTCCCAACTAATCGACGTTGTCCAAAACTTTTCCTCCGGTCAACGATGGGTTTAATCTCTAGACATTACCAACATAACTGTGGTCAAAAATATCAAATATTGAAAATTGGGGTGGCTCTTAAAAAGAAATGTGCTGTTTTCTTGCTTTAATCACAAAATGATAATTTCCATAAAGGTGTTATAGATTCACCATTGTATAATATTCTGAATACCATCTGAAGCCTGATGTAGTTAAATATGGTGTATTTCATCACTGCCAATTCCATCATACTCAGTTGCACCCTCATATTGTCACAAAAGAAGAAACTGGTCCAAGACACATTTACCAAATTTATAAGATATAATAATGACAGCAATTGATGTCTTCCTTCTGAAATTATATTGCACTGTTGCATTTGAAATCCAAACTCCCCTGTAGAAGACTTGGCTTTAATCTCCACAGATGATGTCTATTTCAAAATTTATTTAGTTGGTGGAGATTAGTGTAGAAATAGGCAATATTGTACAATTACAACATGGTTTGAGGGGAAGTAGTGCCAGGAGCGTAACAGGGGACACTTGTTAGAGTGGGGAAAATTCTCGGTTTTGAGGCAGATTTTTCCCGGTTGGAGATGGTTTTGAGATAGATTTTCCTGGTTGGAGGTAAAACTTTCCCAATGAGCAGGCCAAAAAGGGCTGATTTAAATTTAGCATGATTTTTAAGCTTGCTTTCTTTTTCCCCGGCCAAAGCTCTCTGGGGTGGCAGCACCTGCCCCCCCCTCCCCATCCAGCCCTGCCTGTTATGCTACTGAGTAGTACCAAATACTATTTGCAAGGTGTTGAATGATGTCTCGATCATTTAACATCAGGGGGCAGTATTTTGCATTGCTTCTTCAAATAAACCATGTTGTACTTGTTTTAGGACACCTCAAAAATCACAAATTATATTTTGGAAAGTGAACAAATTCCATTGCTTCATTCTGAGCAAAGCATTAGTATCATGTTGTAGTTTTTACTAGTCTGCAGAAAGCTGTATTTGTGTTTATGCACCTACAGGAAAGTAGTCGAAACACTTTTATGTGTCCGAATTGGCCAATAGGATCACACTGCATGGTTCATAAATATTTATGAGGTGTAGTAACATTGGTTGTTGCCTTTCTGATATAAGACGATATTGGATAGTACATTGTAGCACAAGTGGTTATGCATACATTTATACGATTACGCAGTGCACACAACTAGTACTACCATGTTGAAATTTCTTGTATAAGTTTGTAAACTTTATAGCAAAACGTGAAAATTCTAGATGCAGTGGTCTGTGGGAAAGTAGTAAAAAACTTGGCAATATGTTATAAATGACTCTGAAAGAACTTCATAAAAGGAAAACCCGCTGAGTCTTTCCTGTCAAAGGCTTGTATATTGTAACTAAGGTTTGTGTATGTGTGGCTGGAAATCAAAATCAGTGAACTTCTATATACATGTTTCCTAAGATTCGTTTGCAAGTTATACAGAGGCACTCTCTTACAATTGGTTATAAAGTATATATAGAAGATAAAGGCTACTTGCTTAAGGTAGGATCATTGGCTATTATGCTCTCCCAGAATAAAATAGTATGAAATCAGATTTACTGAACCAATTCATTTGAAACTTGGTACAAGAACAAATTTACCTACACACATTTTCCATGTTTCAAGAGAAATTAAGTTAGATGTTTGCTCCTTGTGTGCTTTTGGGCAGAATTTGAAATGTTTGAAGTCAACAACTCGCATACAAATACTTTTGTTGCTCTCTTTTGACATGTTTAAGCGATACCGGTTTGACGGGGGCTAGGTGGCAAAGGACTTATTCTGTCCACAACTTGTGTTCCAGGACCACATCTTTTCGACTCGTCTCATAGGGCAGCTATTCACCATTTTAATCTCTGACTCTGATGTTTTTGTTGCAATTGCGTACTCTACCTCACTCAAAAATATAAGCATAATAACTTAAAATTGTGTGCCTAGGGGAGGAATCGAACCCACGACCTTTGGATTACAAGATGAGTGCCTTGTAACGCACGCCACGCAATTCGAGCCAGCATAATGTCATTCTTTTGTAATACTTAAAGGGGGATGGCCCGATTTAAGTCTGTATAAGTTTTTCATCTTGATAGAATGGCCTTCACCCCAAAACCCCATTTGTAAAGTTTCGCACCGATATTTCAATCCATTTTGATGTGAGAGCTAAAAACATGATTTTGCAATCCCCATAGAGTACTGTGTAAAATTAATATTGGTCGACCAAAAAAGGGGCACATTTTCGCTCATAACATCCAAACCAAACATCCTTTAGCCCTAAGATTCACAGGTAAATGAGAAAAATAGTAGCTTTCTTCTGATACCAAAATTTTGACCACTTCCGGTAAAATCTGGGGTCCCTGGGGACGAGGCTATTAGCGATCGGGCCATGGACCTTTAAATACATTAACGGAATGAAGCACAAACATAATCATGAATAGCACCGCTATGAGACGAGTCAAAAAGATGTGGTCCTGGAACACAAGTTTCGGATGGAATAAGTCCTCTGCAGCTAGGTGGATGAACACCTCAACTGTATGTATAGAGCAGTCATGAAAATTGGTGTATTTTAATAAAATTGGAATTAATGCCTGTTTTAGACAACCAAATTGTGTTTAAATAGTGAAGATGAAGGTAGAATGGGTTAAATTCAGCATGTTTAAATGTGTTTCTTAGCTGGATTCAATTTAAGCAGGAATTATTTCTATACTCTCCAGTGGGAGAGCGTGGACTGGTTAGGGTATTAGCCTTTGGTGTTGGGGGGTCCCCGGTTCTATTCCCGGTGAGGCCACTTGCCGAGATTTATTGGGGTTCTATAATTCTCAATTTAATCTGTATAGACAAATCCGACCAGCCAAATGATGGTCAGAATTGATCCGCCATTACTGGGGGGCCTCCAACCCAAAACCTACCCAAATCGTTTGTACGTCTGTACCACGCTTGATTAAGTATAATTCAAAAGCTACACTTAATCTGCACATTTGGGTGAATTCAAGCAGGATGCACCCCAGCTATGGCTGCCAGTGAGGTGTTGGAATGTGTAAAACTGGATTAGTGTATAAGAGCTATTGATTGAAATTAGAATTTGCTCTCCACACGGTTCAGTTGTCGATGGTTCAGTTGGGACTCTGGAAACTGAAACATGATGAGATCCTGTCCTTCAGATGGGACGTTAAGTTTTTGGTCCCATGTACAGAGAACTGACCAGGGATGTCCATTCTTCCATTATTTGTCCCTGAGGTGGGAAATAGGTTTTGTCTCTAAGGTCATTTGGAGAAGAATTTGATGCTTAGGTGATTGGAACCAATGTTAAATTTTGGGAAAGAATTGCGATAAAATGTGGTAAGGAGGGGAACAATTCTGATTTTCTGGAAAATAGACACCCCTGCTATATACTTGTACATGTAAATCAGTTCTGAAAAGAGGAGGGTGATTTCCCCTGGCTGCCCCTATTTTGTCCCGGTGAATGGACCACAATGCCAATAAGTTTCCTGTAGAGGCTTCTTGGACTATCCAGGACATTGTCCAAATAAATCGATTCAACTTTGACCTCATCTTGGCAGTAGAGAAAACGCACAAGCACTGGTGCCGCACCCAAGTGCGGGCATAACAAGTGTGTACAAAGATAGCAATTAAAGGTACTATCAGTGATTCACCCGAAAGAGACAAAATATTTGAATTTTGCAGGAATAGCTCAAAAGTAAAGGTTAAGTCATTAGAATTGTCATAAGTTACCTTTTCCAACTAAAAAATCTACATGAAAAGAAGAAAACAACAGTGTTCAAAGATTTCATTAGCCATTCAAATATGTGTTGTAGTAAGTGTCCGTACGTAGAGTAATGGTTAAAATATCCGATTTTGTCCTTATAAGTTGCTTTTGATGTTATAATTTCCAAGGTATGTTAGGATACCTATACTTGTTAGAAATCTGATTTTTGATGTTTTTGATTTTCCAATTTAGCAAATCACTGATAGTGCCTTTAATGCAAAACTCATATGTGACTACTGTGTGTAATTTCCCACTGTATAAATATCTCAAGAATGCCCTTTTGGGACAAAAGGAAAATTGGCCTGTAAAGTTTGAATGTTTTAGTCACCATTACTACACACACCATTAATTTTTCAACCAAATCTATTCAGGACCCTGAAGCTGATAATACTACCTTAAGGATGAATTGTGTACCCATTGTTAACAGGGAGTTTCCGTAACCTGACCCATCTGACACACTTTTTTCTGACACACTTACGAATTCGGAAACCCTTCACGGAATAAAGCACAGTTTTATTCTGTTAAATTCGGAAACCCTTCACGGAATAAAGCAGTTTTATTCTGTTAATGTTTCCGAATTCATAAGTGTGTCAGAAAAAGTGTGTCAGATAGGTCAGGTTACAGAAACTCCCCTGTTAGCACCTTCATTATAAAGTCACATTTTTAAAAAAAAAAGTATGTCACTTTGTGTTTTGTAATATTTAATTTTAAGCATATGTATATTTTGTATATTTATATTGTCTACATGGTACTATTGGAAATCAACATTATACAAATACTGCATGGTTAGAGGTGAAATAAGGCCCACTATTTCCCAAGGTCACTGGATACGAGCCTATCAGTCGCCCTGAACCCTAAGACTGAGGGGGTGATGGGCCTGTAGCCTAGTACGGAGGGGAAATAGCGTGCCTATTTCACCAATATAAATCATGTAGTATTTGTTTTATTACACCTCACTGACTCTGGGGACGAGATTATCGGGAAAATGTTTAAAATCTTTCCCTAGGGAAATGGCAATTGTAATAGGAATCAGCCAATTAATTGGCATATTTAGTTCATGAATATTTATGAGGTGTAATAAAAGGAAATGAGTTGGAACATTAATGTTTCCGACTATTTTTAGGTGTCATGATTTTTTAAAATTTTGCAATGTTTTATTACTTGGGTACTCTGAAGCATTGACCCTGGGTAATTGATAATTGTCATTTTTCAGTGTACTGCGTGTGCCAATTTTCATATTGTATAGCAATAGATATATTTATCCCACCATCATGGTTAGTATTTTGTATATGGCGATTTGTTTAAATATTGTTTTAGAAAATAAGTGGGCAAGCATGCACTTAAAACAATTAACATTACTAACTCACTTCCAACAACAACAGGCTTTAAGTTTCAATCAGAGAGTGGTTGGTATATATAATTAGTGTTAGTCTTCTTGACCCAATGTAAATAACTCAAGCTATTTAGGTAAGTGTCACTGGAACAAAATTCCCAAATCGTCCCAGTGACTTACTCCAACAAATGCTAAACAGGACCAGATGCATGCGTATGAGCACAAATTGGCCCAATTTAATTTTTTCCCAAATGAAGGCCAAAGTTAGTCACAAAGAATCCCTTAAAATCGATACAAAAAGGCGAATGTTATTACATTTTGTCCCAATATTTTGAGCCGGAGGAACAACTGCGACCCAATATTTCAAGCCAGGGGAGCAGCTTCCCTCACCCCATCCAGTCCGTATGCCAGTAGCAGGGTTGCTATAGGGCTGTCTATGCTGACGTCACAGGGAAGTTACAGGGTGGCCATTTTGTGGTGGGGATTGCCATAGGTCGCCGTGTATTTGACGTAAAATGTGCCATATTTTTACCTGAACGATAGCAGGAGACTGTAATGGTAGCCGCTACTTAGGAAATAACGTGAACATTTTAGAATGCCTATTCGTTTCACTTGCATGCTAGAAACAATCCAAAGAAATGGTCATAAAGGCTGCCAAATGGCCTTGAATCGTAGTTTGTTCAGGAGTGACGCGTAGACATCACATTTGTTTTCACCTCCGATGAACCAGGGCTGCGATGAACTAAGATTCAGAGTTATTAGAAAGTATGCGCAGTGTTGTGTGTCACAAAGTGATACTGCGAAATGAAGGCCAATGATAAAGGCTAAGCACCGGCAAGTGACCTGGATGAGCAGACAGCCCTATATAAGACAATCTAGAAATGGAAGTTTTGCTGTCTGATGATACCATCCAATAACATTGGAATGTTTTTTTTTAATATAGTCACCAGAGTGTTTTGGTTGATGTGTAGAATTTGGCTCCTGTTCCACTGTGTCTGTGCTTGTTTATATTACGCCCATGGTACCACAGGCAAAAACACTTTTTCTTCTGAAGTAATTTAGTCTGCTCCAAGCAGGAAGTTTAAGTTATGGGTCCAACAGTCCATCTTTTCTTTCCCTGTATTGTCTATTGTATTTCTTATGCACATACATTGTAATTTTTTTGGACAATTTAAATAAATATTATTATCAACAGGCAATACCAGTGGGGTTAATAAAGCTATGGGGTTCATAATATTGGAATTTAAAATCTGTTGTTGTTGTTGGGAAGGTAAATTACTAATGAAGATAATGTACTTTTATTGACTTGGCTAGATTCTATATATTTTGGGATATTGTATTGTTCTTCAGCATTGGGTAAATACACTTTTTAACATTCTATGTCTACTACATCAGCTACATTAAAAATAAGGGTTCCCAACAGGTTCTCAAATCAAAATCAAGCTCAGTAATGCTTAAAGGTGCTTGTTCCAATCGTCTTTGGGACCCCCTCCCCGATTACCAGGAAGAAGTATCAATTTTGATATCAGATGAAAGGCCATATTGTTCTCATTGTCGCCTGAAGTTTCAGCCCTCAAATCAATTTTCTTTCCCAAGATAGAAACAAAAAAGCTGAAGTTTTAATGTTTAACCATCAATATCAGCATAGCAGCAAAATAGGTCTTTGGAATATGCATATTGCTTCTACCATCAAAACCGCGAGTATGTTTCCCATGAGACTTGGTGAGTGTATGCAAGTGCCAGGCTTTCTTATCAAGTAGAGAACATAATACATTGGAACAAGCACCTTTAATATGGATGGCTGATCTTGATCGGCAGATCAGAAATCTGCCCGATTTTGGTCGAATCGGCTTTGAATCGGGATCGGGAGAAAAGTCATCAGCTACCGATCTACCTCACCGATCTCCTAAACTGACAATAAAAAGCCCAAAGTTTACTAAAATACAACAGATTTTTAAAGCTTACCATTTATATTTTTCTAAATGACTACCACATTATGTCATTATAAATGCGCTGCCATCATTTACCGCAAGAATCCCGTTGTTGTACACTGTAGATAATTTTTTATTATTTTTGCGTATTTTACGTAGTACTTCCGATACGGGAGGTTTTCCAGAGGGTGAAGACCCTTCAAAATACATGGAAAATTCCATCAACATCTGCAGACGGAAATGAGCATGCGTACATGTAGTCATTACAGCCACTGTATGATCCATACCGACTGTCTGGAAAGAAGACTCCACATGTGTTTCATCATACGTAATTCATCAGTGTATGTAAAATGCTGGCTCATTATTTCTTCATTAAAAACATTTTTTGGCTGAATTGATAATATTTAACTCAACATTATTTAAAGTAAAAACATAGCTACAATCCACAATGTAACATTCAAACATAAACTTTATCACAAAATTCCCACGACTTAGCTGTAAACAACCTCGCTGAGCCGGACGCAATGGCACCGAGTATGACCTCTCAGCACATCACGAGTGCACGTGCCTTGCTTGAGACCAATAGCTCTGCACAGTGGGGGGGGGGGGTACTATGAATTTTTGATAACACTAGCACACAGAGAACTTGTCCTCAGGACCTGGTACAGCATCGAATAGGTTAATTGTCATTCACGTGCGCCGAACATCGGATCTTTCTGGGAAAGTTAAAGATAGACTTGCTGGGTATTATAGCATTTTGTATTTGGGCTTGTATTGACATGGAATTCTTACAAAAAGTCGTCATAGTACATTATTAAAATGCTCTGAAAAACTAAAGCTTAGACCATGAACACATGCTAATACCCAGACTAGGACAAATTTGCCCTTGCTTTGAAATGAATCTATTGAATCTGAATCGGGATCGGATCGGCCCGATCTGTCAATTTTATGATCGGAGATCGGCAGTTGCCGATCTTGGGTTGAATCGGCCATCACTAAGTCCTTTAACACATCCCATAAATGTAACAATATAAACATACACACACCCATAATCACACCTGCCCGCACACACTAACTCCAGTACAAATACAGTCACCCCTACGTCACACCCACCCGCCCACCCATCCACATCTACACACACATCTACACACACATATATATTGTATGCACACATATACTTGCATACATACACACACTGCATTGATAGGTATGGGGAGAACACCAGTCGAAAATTACACATGAAATCCTTGTATTTGATCAAGTTTGTGTATAAAATTAGCTGATGGAAATCCCAGGCATAAATTCCAAGTTGAACCCCTGTTTAAAATTGTCCAATTTCCATAGTAAGGCAAGTTGAACTGGTTTCAACTGGATTTTCAACTGGTTTAAAAAAATCTACTTCAATCCAGTACAGTGTTTTGAACCCTGTTAAATTTCATAGTTGAGACTAGTTGAAATCAGGTGAAGTAGTGCAGTTTAAATCAAGATAAAAAGTGTCCACTTTTAACATCAAAATCACTTGAATTCAGTTGAACTCAGTTAATTGGCTTTACTGGCAATACTGGCAATATATGCAAGCAAGGTGGGTGGGTGTGCACTAGTAGGGGTGACTTGGCAATACTGACTAACTTGGTACAATGACACACAATGACACATATATGGTGTTTTAATGCCCATGATATACTAAGCAATCATAAGGAGCATAGCGTTTTTTATGACATCACTTCCGGCGCTGTTTGGGAAAGCGACTGCCTATATATAATAAATAATTTGATAGCATGCCCAAGCGACTTGACACAAGCCGGTTGACTTAAATTCAACTCAATGGCTTTGACACTTCCAGCGATATTCACGCAATTGAAAAATAGCGATTGATAAAATTAGCGTTTCACTAGCGATTTTACTGTCGCACGCTATGGCGGCTAGTGTATCATGGCGGCTAGTGTATCATGGCCATTAAATGTGTAATTACAGACCAATAATGTTTTCCCAATGGGATAACACAGTACATTTTATTAACCAGCGCTGTTGTAACATCTTCCATTTTATTTTGTATACATGTTTTGTATAAAGCAACAGTACTAGCTGTTATATTTGTTAAATATTGGTGTAATGACATGAATGTAATAATAAAATAAAAAATATTGCTCACTGTACATTAATAGTATGCACATTTGTTTTGGAATACTTCCCTTTCATTTTAGAAAAATGTGTAAATTTTTGTTGTAAAATGCGCATTTAATGAGTTTCGTTCTGCAGCCAGTATGCGTGACTGCGTGTATTTGTCACATAACTGTGCATGAAATACAGGCAGAATAGCATGCCCACTCATTTTGGTAAAGTCGTTGTTTTAGAATTAACATTTACCTGTTCTCGTTCCCAAGACTTGGTGGGTGTCCTGCGGAGTGTATACAGCAAATACTCGCCACAACAAGTCTGGTGAATTTCAGGCCGATTGCCAATTAGCTATATTTAGTATGCCCTGAGCCATGATCTTTGGTAGGAGTGCTCCAATTGGCTGGCCATGCAGTTCATTCATCAAGGTTCAAGGCAGGGCTTAGAGTAAACTTACTAAATACAATACTACAGCATATGCAACCTTTTGAAAGAATTTCTTGCAATGTTTTCAGTACAAAGACATCTCATCAAGATATCTAGCTCTACTGGTCGGTGGATGTTTTTTACTCAAGATCTTTGGTAAATTTCAACCAATCAGTGGCAAGCTCATATCAAACTTCTCCAGACTTGTTGGGTGAGCATTCGCTGTATACGTGCCTGTTGGGCCAACCACCAAGTATTATTTTTTTGGAACAAGACTAACATTTACCTGTCTGTCTTTTAACAAAACAAAAAGTAGGTGACCATATAAATATTCTATATTTGGAATCTTGTAGAATGTTATTGGGATCCTAGCATAAAAGAAATGCAACAATTTTGTCGGTCATATTTATTTAATGGGAGATTTCAAGGTGTCCCACTTGATATAACTCTCTCTTTCATCAAAGCCAATGCAAAATTGCAAATATTCCTTAATCAAAGAATTTCATTTGAATTGGAAACTTAACATTTTAATACAAGTTTTTGGACTATCCTTTTGGGCACCCTTATGGCACTTATCTACAAAATATTTGAGCCTACTTCTTCCCCATTATGGTGGGGTGGGGGAGTGGCTAACAATTCTATTTAGTCCAGGCTACAGACCATGTGACCTTGTTATACCATATATATGTTTTTCAACGGTTTCTAGACCAGTTTTTCCTGCTGAATCTGAATCCGATGGATGCCAGACGAAAAACCTTGAGCATTTTTGAAGAAACGCAAAAATTCAAAATGGCCACCAAAACACTAAAAACTCATGTTAATTACTCAAAAGTTGTATTTGTTTTGCCCGTCCAGTCAAAACACCAACTCAGACATGCCAACTAGTACGGATTTTCCGTATTTCGTACGGAAAATGATGCAAAATACGGACGTACGTTTTCCCGGTAAAAAAATACGGAAAATGGTCGCGTTACTAAAATAAAAATAAAGTGTATAAAAAGTCAGAAAATAAGTAAATACAGAACAGTAAAGCTCAGGAAAGATGGCAATATCTTTTCAAAGGGAATAAAAGAACATAGATTTGAAATATTTTCAATTTATAAAGTCTGTTAAAATGATTTCCGACATTGTTTTTCTCCCGACTTTCGGATGGTTCACCACATTAATATTTTGATTTAACCATTTAAGTGCTGCATGCTAAATGTCTTCTGAAGGTATTTTAACAATTTAAATTAAATGTTGCAAAGGGATAACCCTACGAATAATGAATTGTTATAGTGGTTTTGTTTTAAAGTTTTGAAAGTTTATACTTAGTTTTATACTTTTCGTGCATTTAAAACAATTTTCTATATGGACTTAGTTCCCACTGACAGTTCCTTAAATGGGACTGTCAGACGGCGGAGCTCTGTCCATTTTTTCTGGAAAAGCTGTATTTTAAAGAGCTCTATCTCATAATGCAGTTCATGTGTCCATAGGTAGCTTAGTTTTCAAGTTATGAGCCTTTAAAGTTAGACTTTAAGTTCATTTGTAATGTGCTACTGTAGCTAAACAATATTCTCCATATGGACTGTGTTCATACTGACAGTTCCTTAAATGGGGGACTTTCAGATGGCAGAACTCCATCCATTTTTTTTCAGGAAAGAGTAAAGAGCTCTCTCATGAATGATGCAGTTGTATGTAGATGGCTCAGTTTTCAAGTTATGATCCTTTAAAATTTAGTCTTTCTATTTGGTGTAATATTTAAAAAAAATCTCCATATGGACTTAGTTTCTACTGACAGTTCCTTAAATGGGGCTGTCGGACGGCGGAGCTCTGTCCATTTTTTCTGGAAAAGCTGTATTTTAAAGAGCTGTATCTCATAATGCAGTTCATATGTACATAGGTAGCTTAGTTTTCAAGTTACGAGCCTTTAAAGTTAGACTTTTACATTTAAACTTATGTTATTTCTTAAGAAAAACATTGTTGTTCCAAATTGGCCTTTCACTGCACTGATATTGCTTTATACAGGCTGTAGAGCAAACTTTGGGCAACAAAATTACAAATTTGCAAGAATACTGATTTTGGGTCAAAAATACTGATTTTTGGTCTCTGGAATACTGAAAGCTGTATTCCAAAGTTGGCATGTCTGCCAACTGCGACCATGTAAAATACCATTCATTAACCATCAAATTAAGATATTCAATATGGCCGCCAATAAAACAAAGCATCTGATATTTACCTACTTTTGACCGTAGAATCATAATTTGGTATATATGCCAATGCTTTAGCAATCAATATATTAATTAAAACCATTATGAATAGCTTTCAACAATTTGATAATTAATCAAATCAATAAACCATTCAAGATGGCTCCAAAATGGTACAATTCATTACTACATATGTCCAAGAGCTGCCATTTGTGTATATCACTATAAATGATTCAGAGCAATTTAAATATCATAAAATAAAGTGATTCACATCTGCAAGATGGCATCCTAGATAGGCATTCAATATGGCTGCAAATGGCAATCAGTAAAGGTTAGTAAAATTCATTCACGCTGTAGGCTAAAGATATATATTTTGTGGTTTTTAGTTGGATTATCACTTCCAAAAATCCCAGTAAGGTTATCTTAAGTGCCATTAAGTCATTATTCATCACATATCCCAATATGGATGCCAATGGACACCAAAAAACCTACCAAAAACAAAAACACATATCTCTAGACTATTAGTGATCATATTTTTTTCCATCAACTCGCCTTAGGTAAGTGCCATTTTTTCCATCCATATTGGATAACCCATCTTGGATGGCATCTTACATATGTCGATTCCTCTGATTACCCAATGATGTGTACATTGATCTGATTGACTTACAGATATATACACACACATTGCAGTAGTAGGTAAGACACAGCAATCAATTATAGCAATCTTGGAGTATCAGAAGCCATCTTGGATCCTATAATGAATGGATTTATAATCACATTTTTTTAAGACGTATTTCTTATGGTTTTAATTAATTTCTTGACTGCCAAAACACCAAGATAGATACCAAATCACCAACCTGCAGTCAAAAGTAGATCACGATCAGACACTTGTATTGTATTGACGGCCATATTGGATTCATAGATTACGTGGTTACAGAATCA
Source organism: Ophioderma brevispina (assembly GCA_023653785.1). NCBI lineage: Eukaryota > Metazoa > Echinodermata > Ophiuroidea > Amphilepidida > Ophiodermatidae > Ophioderma > Ophioderma brevispina. The sequence goes on along the minus strand of JAMKCH010013959.1, from coordinate 46,504 downwards.
TATGTTACGGTAATTGGTCACTATGAATGTTTTAACGAGACAGACTGAAAAATTACAACTTTCGAGTGAACAAGAGATGAATGTTTTGGTGGCCATTTTGATTTTTTGTGTTTCTACAAAAATGCTCAAGGTTGCTCGTCTGGCATCCATCGGATCAAGAATCAGCATAAAAAACTAGTCTAGACACTGTTGAAAAACATATCTAACAAAAAAAGGTTGATATTAGTTATCAATGAATCTGTAGCCTGGACTAATTGGGTTAACACATAATCACAAAATCTCGACCATCAAATTGATATGTGAATGCAAGAAGGTCATAAGTGCGATAGTATTAGGTTGACTATTATTTAGCTTTCCTCGAGTCGAAATGGTTCTTCAGGCGACTGTAAATAAATGTCGACATTTGTATAGCGTTTTTTCACAATGTATCAGAGCGCTTTACATTTATTCTGCTGTGCTCATACCTTCGGGCAGCACTCAGTGGACAATATTCCTAACAGATCCCCATTTTGCACCCGGGTGAAGAGAGGCAAGCGAGATAAAGGCCTTGGCCCAATGAACAACACATTGGCCTCGGCGGGACTCGAACCCAGGACCTTTGGGTCATGAGTCGGTAGTTTTGTATCCATGGACCACATGGGCCCCCGTTTGTATCGCATGAAGAACCATTCAAGAGACTGACCAAAAGATTGGCATGCAGTATGTTTGATGGAAAGTTTGACCAATGGAAGCTATTGGCACTTATGACCTGGTTGCACTCACTTGATGAAATGGTTGTTTGTATCAAGCAAATTTTTCATTTCAAAATTGGGTTCGGAGAGTAAAACTCCACGTATACACAATTTTTTTGTTTATTTGTCTGTAATAAACACTTTTTTTTTTTTTTTTTTTTTTTAAATATTAATTATCAGATTCGCATAGTCTGCCCTCCGCTCACTTTTTGGGATAAGGTCAACATTTTTGTGCTTCGCCTGCCCTAAGGCAGGGAAGATACATAGGGATCACTGTGTCACTGTTGTTGTTGGATGTCTGTTGTTGTCCGTTGTGAAACCGGGGGTAATCATTTGCCTGTAATATCCTCATACTTTGATGATTTAAAAACCAAACTTGGGTCACAGGTGCAAACATGGCACCCCCGCTTGTTGATGAGGTCAAGGTCACATGCCAAGGTCAAAGGTCCTGTGAGGTAAAGTTTGTAAAAATAGGATGAAAATGTAAAATTGACCTTCATTTGGAAAAGTGAAGTTCAATTGGAACCCAACTGGTTTATGAGTTTACATGCAAACCCCCATTTGCTTATGAGGTCCAAGGTCATATCAAGTCAAAGGTATGTTAGGCCTATCATTCACTTAACCGCGACGGCAGCGGACACAAGCGGTCGAGGACGATTATTTTTTATTTTTAAATTTTCTTCAAATTAAAGATGTTTTCAATCCTTAAATTTTGATGGATGAAAGGCCATAATTGTGTTATAATCAACTACAGTCACTTCCATGTGATTTAGAAAACTTTAAAAACTTAATATAAAAAGGCCTCACTGTTTTTTTGATGTTTGCTGGTTTTTTTTTTAAACTTCAATATTTCCAACCAGCACCGCAGAGCCAGCACCACAGAGCCACGAGAGGCACTTGAAATTCAGCACCGCAGAGCCAGCACCACAGAGCCACGAGAGGCACTTGAAATTCAGCACCACAGGGCCACCCGGTGTTTTATAATATTAGATGAATTTGATACTGTAACATTTTTTTGTTTTATAACACTGGCTCTGTGGTGCTGGTTTTTATTATGAGACTGACTCTGTGGTACTGGTTTTATAATACTAACTCTGTGGTGCTGGTTTTATGAGACTGGCTCTATGGTGCTGGTTTTATAACACTGGCTCTGTGGTGCTGGTTTTATGATACTGGCTCTGTGGTGCTGTTTATGAGACTGGCTCTATGGTGCTGATTTTATAAGACTGGCTCTGTGGTGCTGGTTTTATGAGACTGGCTCTATGGTGCTGGTTTTATAACACTGGCTCTGTGGTGCTTGTTTTATGAGACTGGCTCTATGGTGCTGATTTTATAAGACCTGCTCTGTGGTGCTGGTTTAATAACTATTTCGGTGACACTTCATCATATTGTATAAATAATACCAATATCAAAAATCGGAACTGGACCTTAAAAAGGAATTACTCTCTGTGTATAGACCTATCTAAAACCCATCAAAATGAGATAAGAGTAAAAATCCTGATCTTCCAGTGGTTCAGATCACTGGGTTCAAACCCTGGTTCCATCAAGTGGCTCGTACTGTTGGGATTATAGATGACAATCCTCAGTTTAACAACAGTGTTTTTTAATATTTTGTTACAAAGCATCAATGGACAGATTTCAGTCTTATATAACCAGTACCACAGAGCCAGTCTTATAAAACCAGCAACAGAGCCCAGTCTTATAAAATCAGCACCACAGAGCCAGTCTTAAAAAAACAGCACCACAGAGCCAGTCTCTTAAAACCAGCACCATAGAGCTAGTCTTATAAAACCAGCACCACAGAGCCGGTCTTATAAAACCAGCACCACAGAGCCAGTCTTATAAAGCCAGCACCACAGAGCCGGTCTTATAAAACCAGCACCACAGAGCCAGTCTTATAAAACCAGCACCACAGAGCCAGTTGTGAGGGACGCACCATTAGACTTCAAGGGGGGGGGAGCAGGAAGTTTTTGAAAAAAAACTTGACTCACTATTTGAGCAAAAAAAAAAACCTTGACGCACTTGATGAGTAAAAAAAAACTTGGCCCACCCAATTCCGATTGCAGAAAACAGGGAAGTTTGTCAAAAAAAAAAATTGCCGCCAAAGGCGGCGAAAAAAAAAAAATCTTGATGACCGGCCTAAACTTCCTGCTCCCCCCCTCTTGAAGTCTCAGTCGCGGTCACAACATGTTATGTTGCAGCAATGCCCGAAAAGCACGGTATTAATCTAATATTATAAAACACCAGGCGGCCCTAGTGGTCCTGAATTTCAAGTGCCCTCGCGGTGGGGGGGGGGGGGTTCCTGTGTGCTGGCCTGCGGGGCTGAATCAGAGGGATGCACTACTGTGAAGTTTTTGGTGGTATATCAATTTTTTGGTGAAAGCAATCATATTTTAGTGTCCGTTAAATAGTAAAAAAAATTTTTTTTAAAAACACCCCACTCCCTCTCCTACCCTCTCCTCACTTTTCAGAGGCCAATGTTTCATTTTTTTGTAAAAAGTAAAAGTAAGTTTAAGGATCCTAATACGGTCATGTACATTTTGTGTATCGAAGACCACCATTTGCTGGCCCTCATTAAATCTCCAAAATCAAGGTTTTTTTTTTTTTTTTTTTTTTTTTAATTTTTTAGGTTTTTTCTTTTTTTAATTTGAATGACATTTGGCCCACCAATTGTCTTTTGCCGTAAAACGACTGCTTCGTACTATTCATTCCACATAATTCTTTAAAGCCAATATATAAGATAAATTTTCAGCATTCTTGCCAGAGAAATTCTATCTTAGCATGTTATAGGGCCCTAGCAGTTGTGCACACGGTATTTTTGTCCCCGCCGATCGAGTTCGAACGGAACAATGAAATGAGCCCTCTTTTTCTTCCGTCTGGTGATAAAAATGTTAACCCACGTTGTATACGGATTGTATCTGGATTTCCGTCAAGGGCACCCATTATTAACTTGGTGAAAAGAAGCGGTTTATGAGTTCTCAACCTTGTTAGATTTTGGGCATAACATATGCTAATTAAGTATCTTTTGCCATAAATTTACGAAAATCTTTCCTGTAAGGCATGTGTCACCAGTTTTTCTTTTCTTTCTGGAGTTCTGTAATGCGTATAATGGAGTAACTTGGTGGAAGGAAGCGGCTGAAGAGTTCTCGACCTGATCAGATTTTGGGTGTATTCGTGGCAATTGAGTATGTCAATGTAGTGTAGTAGAAGTAAAACTGATTATTCAGGGTACTCAAACAGTTTATCCAAACGGTCTCCTCCCCGTGAGACGCATGAATACACATTTACATAAAAACAAGTGAAAGATATAACATTTATACATGTGTGTACCAACATGAATTTATGTGATAATGTGGAACAATTATTGAGCAGCATACAAGAAGATTTAAATCAAGTTTGCCTTAAACACCATAAACATACCAAGAAAAAGATGCAGAAATTAATCATTGGAACTGCAATAAGTAAAACAGCAAAGCTAAAACAGAAGATTCAAAACAATATTAGATATTAAAAAGTGGTGTAATATTCCATCTCTGAAAAATTTCTGTTCTGCGGACTGGGGTGAAAAGAGCGTCCACATTGAAGCACCTCTGAATTGGAATGTGTCCGTTTAAATGAGCTAATTATATGCAAAAATCATCATAATTGCTCTATTTTTGAAACGGTATCAAAAAACAAATCGATACTCAAAATTCCTGCGGTGCATGAAAGGCTATCATGGGTCACATCTTTTTTTTGAATTTGACAAGTATGTGATATATCGCGTAGTATGCAAATCGCTATTAATTATGCATAATTGCTGGATCTCTGAAACGGTAACTTCTTATAGGCCAATCTTCGCTGCTGAGCCTACTAGGCCATAGGGGAGGGGGTGGGGGAGAAGGTGGGGTGTTTGGGAGGGGGTGTTTTTTTTTGTCAGGGGTGTTTTGGGGAGGGTGGGGTGTTGGTGAGGAGTGTGTGTCCGGGTGTTTGGGATGGGGTGGGAGTGTTGCCACACAAAAATATGCGCATTGCCATTGCCGCAGCATTGCATTGCACAAAAGGGGTGTTGGGGAGGGGGTGGAGGGTGTTGTGGGGTGTTGCGGAGGGGGTACGGGAGTGTTTTGGGAGGGGGATGAAGCTGTTGTGGGTGTTGGTGAGGAGTGTGGCGTGTTGCGGGTGTTAGGGAAGGGAGGCGTGTCCGGGTTATTGGGGTGGGGTGGGGTGGTTTGAGGGTGTTGTGTTGGGGTGTTGAGAGGGTGTGGGGTGTTGTCCGGGTGGATGGGTATGGGGTGGGTGTGCTTAGGGGGTGTGGTGTTGGGTCGTGGTGGGGTGTTTGGGGATGGATGTTGTTGTTGTGTTGGGGAGGTGTTGGTTTTGCAGGTTTGGGGTGGGTTTTTTGCGGGTTGTTGGGGGAGGGGGGGCAGAGTGTTGGGGAGGGGGGCGTATGGCTGGGTGTTGGGAAGGGGGGCGTGTTACGGGGTATTGGGGTGGGGTGGGTGTGGTTTTTCCCGGGGGTTGGGGTGTTTAGGGGGTGGGTGTTGGCAAGGGGGTGGGGTGTTGCAGGTGTGGTAGGGGGTGGGGGTGTTTTGGGAGTTTGGGGTTGTTGAGGAGGGTGAATTTTGCGGGGTGTTGGGGAGGAGTTGCGGGGTGTTGGTGAGTGTGGGGTTTTTTTGGGGTGGGTTTGGGGAGGGGGTGGGGGTTTTTGGCGGGGTGTTGGGGAGGGTTCGGTGGTGTTGTAGTTGCATCTATCGCGCCTTTGGCGGGGACATATTTTTACTTCAGTCGCGTAAATTTACAAGTTCGCCTTGTTTTACTGATAGCCAAGAAGTTTCAAGGATATAATAATAGTTTTTTAGCTGGTAAATAAATATATAACACAAAGTATTTGATAATAATACATTGACTTTTAAAGTGCATATAAGATCACAGCCCCCCCCAGTTGCTATTATATTAATGAGTATTGCGCTTTAAAAAAAATGTCTATTATTGCTTTAATCATCCCTAGATTGGCAGATGAACATACAACAAGTTGATTCATCACAGGCTACCTCCTTCTCAGTAAGTGCTTGTGACAGTGCCTCTCCAGTCTGTTAAAGTCTGGTCTTTTATCTGGATTCTTGTTCCAGCATGGGTCATTAGTCTTGTCCTGGCCTGTATAGTGGAAACAAAAAATAGTTATTTTCTGATGCAATTTTGGGAAGAACCTCCAATGGACCTTCTAAAAGGTTCAGGAAGAGTTCCATATGGGTTTTTTACCCGAGCTCCTTTAAAATTCCCAAATGGCCAAAAATAAAGAAAAAATAATTTCTTACCCTTAACTTGAAAGCGGGTCAAGGGTACATGTGGGACTCTTCATAATAAAGTTGCATTTTGTGATTGAAGCCACATTCTTTTTGTAAATATTGGCTGCCAAAAAACTAATTCCAAATTGAAATTGCTTCATAGTTTGTTTTGGCATTTATAAGCAAATTTTCTATCACAGTGCCCTATAGGCTATACCTGTGTTGTATATGTCTGTATAAATTAGAAAATCCTGAATGTCTTAGCGGAGGAAATTCAATCTACATGGGGTACTGCCGAAAACTAGTTATGACTTCCCCCCCCCCCTATTTAGTTTTTTCCCAAGTAACTTAAGTTTTAGCGAGTGCCCAGGCTCTCAATATCAAGTAGCAAAATGATGCACATAAATAGGAACTAACACCTTTGAATTAGGGTACACTGTTATAAAAGGGCATTTTTTAAATTTTGAAGTAATGTCTGGGAGATAGCTGTGCATCAATGAAATGCCTGTTTAAAGGTGGTGGACCTGATCAGGTCTATTTTTCATTAGATGCTTTCTCCCTCACCTGGAACCATATCACAAAATCTCTGATAACAATTTTTAGTAAAATATTCCAGCAAGCCGTTAGAATAGTAGTGTACTAAATTGGCCCTCGTGTGTATTTAATTGTGGGCACATTTGGAGATGATATGTTTATACCATTCAAAGGAAGCATTTTCTGGGCCTGAAATTTCAGTGGGGTCATGACAAAAAAAAAAATATCCAAAATCTGATTTTATGGAGTAAAGTTGGAGAGCAATGGTTGAAAGGTTTTTGGAATCGGGTCACCCACCATGAGAGATTCACAGCAAACATTTTTGGTAAAAAAAGATTCCAGGAAATTTGAAGAAAAAATTGCTCACAACAAACAGCTTCTCTGTTATGTGTCCAAAGTCAGAATCAGACAAAATCCTTAAAGCGGCACTGGCACATTTTCACAAAATATGATTTCTTCCAGTGCTCGCAAATGTCTAGGCCATTGGAAGAATAGACATAATTATATTTTACATATAAAATAACATACTCAAAAACAAATAGGGACAACAATTAGAGGCTAAAGACACCTGCGTAATTTATAGGCTAACTTGAAGTTTGACCATAACTTTAATCAACAAATGTGTTTATTACATGAATATCGCATAGACTCTTTGGCCGGTATTCACAAAAGCGTGTTAACTTTAACCCAGTGTTAATTTTAACCCTGGGTTAAATATCCCATAGAGGATAACATGAATTTTAACCCATGATCATGGGTTAACCCTGTTTAACCCTGGATTAAAGTTACCCGCCTTTGTGAATACCGGCTTCACACAGATCAGGTAAAACACAGGGGTGCCTGCCAGGGAATCAACTCCGGCGTGTCTTCTTGTGTTAAACGCCATTTCCGTTGTCTGCTGAATAAATGTGGCCGGAGTCATTTTATATAAAATCATTCTGTTTACCCAAGGAACGCTGATTTGGTCTTATTCTTTTCAGGTGAGGGCTAATGTATGTAAGAGCTTTACAACCCTGTCAAAATATAAATTTATAAAAATCTTGTCAATACCCACATTAGGAAGTGGTCCCTACGATTTCATGATTGTTTACCGACATGTCTTTTTTACCTACCATTTCTTTTCACAGTGCCTTGTACAAGGTAGCCTGAGAGTTCCCTTCTGAACGTCCCTTGCAACTGCAAAGTTGCTCTTAATTTCGTCATATGGTCTGGTGCCTGTACATTATTGTTAAAACAAGGGATGTAATTTAATTTTTTAGTTTTTTGGTGTAAAATATTGGGAATGCAGTGCTCATTTTAGACATTTTTGTTAAACATTTAACAAGGAAAAATGTGATCCAAAATTTTAAAATTGCAATTTAAAAACTCCTGCATTTTGCACAATCTTTTTCAACTACAACAAAAAATTGCTTAAGGATTTTCCATTTTCTTCTTAGAAAAAAAACCTTTTTGGGCCTCGCCTGTTAATATACTCCCAGCATTTAAAAATTGGGCACTTGCAATGCCTATTACAAATTAATGTACACAGTCTTTCAAAAAAATCATCTTTGCAATCATGTGCAAGCTTTGCAAAGAGGTCATTGTCTGCACTACTGTGAACACCTGAGATGACAGTATACAAATACTACATGGTTAGAGGGGGAAATAAGGCACACTATTTTCCTGAGGTACTGGCGACAGGCCTATCACCCCAACTCAAAGGGGTGACGGGTGATAGGCTCATGGCCAGTACAAGGGAAAATAGTGTACCCTATAACTTCCCTGATATACTGTACTGACCCTAGTATAGTCCCACCTATTTTTAACCTGAAGTTAGCTTGAATTTAGGGGGTGGGATTATAATGGGATCTCCACCCTAACATGAAACTCATGAGCATCAACATTCAGCCTTTCAGAACTAAATTTATTCCAGATATTTTAGTCTGTCAAATGAGGTGTGTGACCAACAAAGACATGTAAATGAACTGGAGCATGAACCTAATTATTTTGTGAAGAAAATCACAAGAAGATACTACCAAAACAGTAATGATTTTAACAAATATTGCATGTAATCTATTGCCTTCCAGCAAAAACTGGAATTATAATAGGATTTTCTACTATTCTTCAGATTCTTTCAAAACTTGGGGGTGGGATTATAATCGAGCATGGGACTATACTCGGGTCAGTACGGTAATAACATTTGTTTTATTACACCTCAGACTCTAGGGATGAGGTTTTAGGTATAATTAGGTCTACCTAGGGAAATAGCACTTGTAATCAGAATTAGCCAGTGAAATAGCATGATTATGTTCATGAATATTCATGAGGTGTATTAAAAGCGACAATGACGCAGTCTGAATGCAGTATGAATGCTATTTGGCAAGTCTGTTTTTACACAACTATTGTGCAAATAAGTCTAAGCACATTTGTATTGGGCACAACAAATGTCCAGATGTTAAATATGTCGGAGTATATTTTAATGAAAATTATATATCTTATTTACTCACAAATTATATAATCAGGCATGTGGCAGAATATTTTGAAAGGGCATATCGCACGAATCTTCCAAACAGGCCAATCGACCAAAAGTCACATTTCGAGATATCGGCGATTGAAGTTTTAGAGAATTGTAAACTTGCATATCTAAAATTTGAAACATTTATGAAAATGATTTTATGTGTACATTGTGGACATTGAAAAGTTCTTCTTTCATTTGAGCACGCTTTCAATTCAAGTATCCTTTGTTTTCCTTGTCAAATTAAATTATAAAGTGATTGGTCTGTTTTGCAAAAACTAAAAAATGTCCTCTGTTTCTATGTCAAAGGAGACGAATGCACATTCGCCTGTTTGGCACACTCAAAAAGAGTCAATCGATCGCCTCAGACGGTGGTATTGAACATGTTGAACATACTTTTGCCTACGGAGGGCGCTAGAAATGAGTATGCTTTTGTATGATTTTCTAGCCTCATCATCTCTTGCAGGCAAAATATGCCAATGAAGCTAGAAAAGAGGACCGGTGAGGTTCTATTTTTATCCCCCTGGCTTGAAAAGCAGAGGTGGGATATTGCGAGGGTGCGCATGTCCGTATGTATGTGTGTGTGTGTATTCCAGTTTGGTTAGCTTTTCTAACCAAGGTTAGGTTTTTCATTTTTCAGGTCTCCTTCGAAAACTTGATGTCCGATTGAAACCAGACTTGGGGTTAAGGTGCAATAGGGGCTCCTTCATATGTGAATAATGTCAAAGGTCACGGACCAAGGTCAAAGGTCATCTGAGGTCATGTTTCGTACTGCCATCTTGCCAGGGGGATGACGCAGTTTACTTGCAGGATTTTTGTATTTGGTAATTAGAATTGATTTAATCAAATACTTAATACTTAATGTCAAATATATTACATCAAGCTATATAGTGTTATAATGGAAACCTGTAAAAGCTGTATTTTATGGGGTTTTGTTAGCAGAATTGCTGCCAGAATTTTCTTGTAAAATGTATAGTATTTTCCTGTAAAGCTTAGTACTTAAAGGTGCGTGTTCCGATCGTCTTTGGGACCCACCTGATTTACCCGGAAGTAGTATCGATTTTGATATCAGATGAAAGGCCATATTTTTCTCATTGTCGTCCTGAAATTTGAGCCCTCAAATCCATTTCATTCTAAAGATATAAGCAAAAAACCGCCGTTTTAGTGGTTAACCACCAATATTAGCACAGTATTGAATAGGGCTTTGCAACATGCATTATTACGTATACCATCAAAACCGCAAGTTTGTTTCCCACGGTACTTGATGGGTGTATGTGCAAATGCCAGGCTCTCATATCAAGTAGAGAACACAATACACATAAATCGGAACAACCACCTTTAATAATATAATTGAAAATTCATAATAATGTACGATAATGTTGATACTCGAAAAAAATCGCATAAAAGTGCTCCATTTTAGTGGTTTTATACGCCTGTAAATTGGACATAAAATTTACAGTATTGTGCTGTATTTCCAATTCCAGCACCGGCTACATGTAAATGACATGCTAAATGGTTTGTCTAAAGTTGATAACCCTGAGTTTGTGAATTATTGGACTAATAACTTCATAAACGTAAGTGGAAGAAGTTGTGATTTATCTGTTTATTGCTTGAAGGTGTATATTTGATACTTTTTTGCAGAGTAAAATGAATCAAAGATCACTATTTTATCATGAAGAAAGCTTTATCTTACTATCAAGTCATTTGTATTATTTTTACGAGGCGTTCGGATGAAATCATTTTATTCTAATGATCGACACATACAACACGTATTTTAGAATTTTCAATAAAAAAATAAAACTCTTTAATCATATTGTATCTTTACATTTTTAGTTATTAAGTTTTCAGTAGCTCCACCTGACACTGAAATAAAACAAGATTCAGTTAGTTACATGAATTCAAATAACAAAAAAACTATAGGAAGAGGATATTGGCATTGTGTCAAATGATGTTCTAAAAATCGTAAAAACAACGACTTCAAGTGTCTATTGGTGCAATTTAAAATGAAATTGATATTCCCATGGAATATTATTTGATTTTTGTCATGCATCAAAGACCCCGTACACACTGCAAAATCTCTTATTTCGATGAAGATTAGTTAATCTTGATTAGTTAATAAAGTGTGTGTCCACACTACACTTAATTAAGATACGATTGCGTACACACAGTAGGAAACTAACGAAGATCGAAACAAGCACGACACCGGAAATACGGCCTGGGATGTCACCCGTTCACGCATCACTTCGCTAATTAAACGAAAGAGTGCATACACACTACGGAAACTCTTAATCGAAACAGCTTCCCTCTTCGTCGAAAGAAGCTGCTTTGCTTCGTGAATAACCGATTTAATCTTCGTCGAAATAAGGGAAAGTGCGTACCCACTATACTGCAGATTTTTTAATCTTCGTTAACGCTTCGTTGAATTAAGAGATTTGGTAGTGTTGTACGGGGTCAAAACAGACCATTGCGTATATGTTTCACCTTTGGAGTCACAGCACTCGTACAGTATAGTTGAAAACTTTCTATGAGTAAAAAAACAAACCATTTTGAGGTTAAGATGGCAGTTTGCCGGCATTTCTACTGCAGTGCTAAATGGTTAACTTGTATTTCAAAGACTTCTGACGTTTAACTTCAATTCAAATTGCCATATTTCTGATTATCAAAGTGGTATTTATTGAAAATGCAGAATGATAATTTTCTCATATTAAACATCTTTCGTTATTGGAATTGAAAGGAAAATAATTTCCTCTATCTACTCAAGAAAATGAAGTGTAATCGGGTTGCATTCAATTATATTGAGTAATTTCAATGAGTAATCTTTTGATGTACCATTAATCATGTATTTTAATTGAGATGGCTGATAATGTGAATAATATTTTTTCAACATGCACTGCAAAAACTAGGGTGTTAAAATTAACACCGCCGGTGTTCTAGGAGGATTACACCAAGAGGTGTCAAAATTCAACACCTTTGGTGTTTAACACCCTATTGTGTTATTTTAACACAAAATAGTGTTAAAATATTTTGACACCCTCTTGGTGTGGTCCTCCTAGAACACTGGCGGTGTTAATTTTAACACCCTATGTTTTGCAGTGTGTATTCAAAATCACATTACTTTATTGCGCTTATTTAGTAAGTACACAGAGAAATTATCAAGTTAGTTTAATTATTAATCAACTATGTTGCTGAAACTCAAAATAATATCGTAGGTATGTGGGGAAATATAGCAAAGAAAAGAGGAAAAACGAAAAAGATTTGAGGTACTATGTTTTGCATTTCATTATTGATCTTAATTTGGCTGTAAATTAATCATGTAAGTATCTTTTATACATGTAAGCCTATCTAACTGGGAATCGAACCTGGGACCCTCTGATATAAATCCAAATACATAACCATGATACTATGCTACCTTATATACAGGGAATATATATAAGAACATTGAATTTATATGCATTTTCCTTTCAAATTAATAATTGCAAATTAACAATGCCACCCCCCCCCAAATATATACCTAAAACGTGAAAGGGTTTCAACAAGAAGTTTTGAACTTCGATAAAAAAAGTGAAGTGAAATAAGTTACAACATTGTGCTTGTTTGTGGCCTTTTGGTTGTTACAAATTATCTGTTGTTGTTATAACTTTGAATTACTAACATAGCTGATTGAATCTTTTTTTACTTAATGACAGCTTCAACCAATTATTACAGGTCTAAACTGAGAAAGAAATTGTACTAGTTTTGCAATTTACCGTAACTTAATTTACATGTATGTGTGTTATATTTCTCAAATGAAATAAGGGTATTTGTAATGATTCTCATGAAACGTATAGTTGTATCATTACAAATTAAAAAAAACTTTAACTATAGTCTAACAATAAAAAAAGAATAAAATAAAAACTCAACTGGCGCAATTCAAAAGACAAGGTAGGCTCCTTTTTGCCATGGCTCAGCGCCCCCGGATCGTCGCTCTAGACAGTCAAGACATCGTACAATCTAGTCTAGTAAAGAACACAGGCTACAATAAATTTTTTGTTTATCCCACTACTAACATCATCTTGTATTTGACCAAATAACGGGTGCACTGTAAAAAGATTACAGTGGACTTCACAATAAAAAAAAAACATCGAAAAAAGACAATACTTGGCCGCCGGGCTGGCAGATGTAATTTAAAAGCAGCAAAATTAATTTTGTCCAAATTTTCCAGGGCCTATAGATTCAATTTATAAGAGAGGGCTCTCTACTTGAACTTTGATGATATCAAACTTATTAGCACATATGGATTTTCAATTAAAGGTGATTTACGGAAAAATACTGTAAATCTTTAACAGGGAAAACACTGGCAGCAATTCTACCAACAAAATTCCATAAAAACACAGCTTTATATTTTACATCCAAATTCACTTTATATTTTACCTTAATGCATTATGTTTACCAAACATCGGTCCGATCGCTAATAGCACTCGGTACCCATGGGACCCCAGATTTACCCAAGGTGGTCCATTTTTTTTTTAATCAGAAGTAGCTTCAGAAGAAAGCTAATTTTCTCATTTACCCATGTGAAATATTAGGGCTAAAGGATGTTTGGTTGGATTATGAGCGAAAATTGCCAATTTTGGTCGAGCAATTAGTTTATTTTTTTTTTTTTTTTTTTCCAGAGAAGATTGGGATTAAAAAAATAATGTTTTTAGCCTCACTTCAAAACGGGTGAAATATCGGCCCGCGAATCTTTGACAGATTGTGTTTTGAGGTGAAGGCCATACTATCAAGAATAAAAATTATACCACTTATATGCACTCTTGTAAAATTTTGGTTGGTTGACATTTGTGGAGAGGCCCCTACTAAGTTTAGGTGTTCGTCAGTGTGTTCGTCAGTGGCTTTTATTTTCAACTCATTCACAATCTCTGTAATAATCGGCAAATATATGATTTTTCAGTGTTTTGATTTAAGCAATTTTATATACTGTAAGTTTCACATAATGATTAGCAGAATTGTTGTCAGTAAAATACTGCCAAAAAAATATTATTTTTAGTGTGGCCATCGTCTCAGATACAGCTACACACATTGTACTAATATAAACTTTGATCAGACTTTTATATATAGGCTACCCAGTGTTGATCGAGAGAGGAGATGAATCTCGCAATATCCCATTGATCAATTATAGTACACTTTACAAGCTGTCGTACGGTGGTTTTACAGCAAACGGACGAATGCAGATTGGTCTGTTTGGAAGACTTTCATTTGGCGTTTGGGTATGATTTCCAAAAGTGAAAATCTATTATATCTACAAATTGGAATATTATTTTTGCTCAATATTTGGTATATGAAAAAAGCTTGTGATATAGTATCATAATATGCAAACAACTCAATTTCGCCGAAATGGTCGATTGGCCTGTTTGGAAGACTCATGACGATATGTATGACACCATAGATACACTCTTCTCAAGAATAAAAAAAAAACAATACCTTTATTCTTGAAATTTACCCTAACCCAGCACAACACTTGAAAATTTCACCACGTAAAATAATCTTTGCATAATATATCCACCTAAAACCCAGTAGGTTTTAATTTGGCAACCTAAAACCAAGCCAGGAATGCCAAAAGGAATTCAATGATACCAAATGATGGGATGAGCTATGAGGACATAGTCTATTCTATACAGCCCTTCTCTTTTCTCTTTGCATGCGCCAGGCAAATATACTCAACGCAAAAATGAATTTTGGTCAATTTTTGTTTATTATAAACTGTTAGGGACACCCTAGAGCTATTATCCCTGTAAAAATCAGACAAATCCATGGAGAGAATCTTGCCATACAGGCCAACAAAGGTCATGATTTATGTTATAGCGCCCTCTATGTGCCCATTCTCCGTAGAGATATGCTTAAAATTTGATTTTTAAGAAAATTCATATTTGCCCCCAATGAAATTACATAAAATTTACACAAGATATGGTAAGTGGAATATATAATCCAAATCCATTGTCAAAACTTTTTTTTTTGTTATATTTTGAATTTGTCAAAATAAATGAGACTTTCAATAAGCTTTGTTAATAACTCCCCTAATGGCTTACCTAATGCGAATAGTTCCCACATGACTACTCCAAATGCCCATACATCTGTCTTGATACTGCAAAACCCTGTGATAGGCATTCTGGTGCCATTCCAAACGTACATCAAGTGGTATCTAAATGAATGATGGAGGACAACAACAGTGGCTTGGCACCTTTCACAAAACACAAAAATTCTTCAATTTGCTTACAAATGATAGTCTAGGCCATATATGTTAACATAAAAATACCTACACAAAAAAGAGGTATTATTCAGACCCAAAGGACACCCAGGTAATTGTAGGCTAACTTTTAAGTTTGACCATACTTAATCAACAAATGTGTGTCTTATTACGGATTGAATATCACAACTCATACTCATTGATCTTAAAAGCATAAAGGTCACAGATTTGTCGAACAGGGTAGATGCTGTGTGAATCAACTCTGCATGTGTGATAGATATCATCGTCGCTGAATAAAATGACTCTGGAGTCATTATGAAATGTTTTGTTTACTCATAAGGCTGCTGATGTTGCTTAATCATTTCAGGTGAGGGCTAATTGTACGTAAAAGTGTACAGCCATGCCAAAATTAAATTTTGAAAATCTTGATGGTGCACTATTTTTAATACTGATTTATTAACCAATTCAGGTACTATCAATCTATGGGTTTGACAGAGGACCTTTTTTATCCCTTGTCCTCCCATAGGGGGTGGTAACACCCTAGATCAGTTTCACGCCGGTTGTATAAGAACGCCTAAAGGTCGAATCTAAATCTTCTTTGTAATTGTATATTCACCTTTCTGGTAATATTTAGTGGGAAAAATGGAGAGTACTTCCCTAGGGTTGGGCTAGGGTATCCAGTCAAAGTAATGTTGAAGGGATGGCAAATGCCAATCCTATTTTTTGCACAGTAAATGTGTAATATGCTCAGCTACTGTAAGCAAAACAAAAGAGTGAATTTCACTAAAAAGAGTGACTACATAGCCCACTCCTAAAAGAGTGACAATTTCACACCTTTCAAAGATATTATGGTCATTTTTTTATCGTAAAAATTTTAAAAAAATGATGAAATTCATCATTTTGATATATCACCCGAGAATAAATTTGACCACAAAATAGTCTATCCATATAAGCTCATATATATGTTAAAGGTGGTGTCCCGAGGATGTGAGCATCCTGGGACTGTCTTAGATGAGCAAGGAAGCACTAATTTTGTGAAACAAGAGATATCCTCACCTTTTCCTTTTCATAGTATGTGTCTGTATCATGCGGAAGTGTCAGTGCCAAGACAAAATCCGATATCTTGCATCGCATGTCTCTCGCATTTGTACCACTGAGCATGACATTACGGGCACCAAGATTCCTGTGAACTATCTAAACAACAACAAAATGACTGTTCATTATCAGCGATTTTCCCGAAAGAGTCAAAATATTTCAAATTTGCAGGAATAGCTCAAAGGTGAAGGATATAGCTTAAAGGTGAAGGATAAGTGTGGAAGTTACTAACTTAAGAATTGACAGAAAAGAAAGAAAAAGGCAAGAGTTCAAAGATATGAATCTCCATTCAATTACGTGTTGAAGTAAGTGTCCGTATGGACAGAAATTACTAAAATTACCAATTTTGTTTTTATCAGGTTACTTCTGGTCTTATCATTTGCAGGCATGTTAAGATAATTTGTTTCCTTCCCAAAGATCCTTTATTCCAACAGGGCATTTTTCAGAAAGGTCAGTGTTTCAAAAACGACATTGGAGATTTTGTTCTGACGGTTCTTTCATGCAGTTGGTAGTTTTATTGAAAGGCCATTTGAGAAAACACCTTGTTTCAAATGATTTTGAAAAAAATGAAACAATTTGCTCCTTCGAACGGTTATTTTCACTGAGAAGTTGTTGTTTTTGAACATGTTGAAGGGCGATTTCTGAATTTTCAGGAAAAAATGATCCTTCAAACTATGAAGAAACTTAAGAGATTAAAGAACATTCTAAACGATATTCTGGTGGGGCCAGAAACTTTCGCCTTGCCGGGGTGCATGGGCTGGAGGCTGGGGCTGAGTAGCTAACACATAGGCCTACCCACAAATAGGCTGATTTGGATATCCTTTGCTAGAACCAGGGAAGGGGACTCAAAACCTGTGCTGGGTTATACGCCAATCGGCCAATGATCTTTTTGGTCCACCCGATCACACTTATTTTAACTCTCCCATTTGACGTATCATTGTACACGTACCGAAAAAATGCTTACTAACCTTGTGTTTCGCTAAATGCTGCATTCCAAGCGATACTTCGTACGAAAATCGTAGCATGTCTCCTGCCTTCACCTTCTGCTGTCTTTCACCTTTACTTTCCCTAAGATAGTCCAACAAACTTCCTTTGGTCATGTACTCCATCACAATGTAAACGTAGTAGGGGTTTTCTTTGACGGCACTTCTTTGACCGGAACTGTTGCCTTCGCTGTCAATGTCATCTTCGTCAGTGTCTTCGTTGTTTCTTTGTGAAGGTACTGATGAGTAGGTATAGGGAACATGTTAAAATGTGTAATTTTCGTTGATTTAGTTTGCATAGAAACGGTATGAGAATAGGGATTTAGGATAAGGAGTAATAGAGCTTAAGGGCCTATATAAATTGTATTTAGACCTTTGGGCATATTCATCATTGAGACTTTACTTTCGGAATTCGTTAATCATAAATTTTTGGGTTTCGGTTCAACCTCATCCAAGCGAATCTCTCAACTGTGATGGTGCAAATGTTGGCATTATTTTATACACTCGAATGGTTCCACTCAATGAAATGATCAACGTTCTTACGGATACGAAAAAAATATGTTATCCAGTGGACTCTTTTTTATTGGAAATGGGAAATTTTAACAAATACCCTTTCCGGGTGAAATTCACTGAGATGTATGTGATTCTTTGCACTAATCATATCTTATAAAAATGAATAAAGACCATACGACGCATGGTCCTCTCTCTCTCATCTCCTCTCTCCCGTCTCTCTCTCTCTCTCCCTCTCTCTCTCTCCCTCTCTCTCCCTCTCTCCTCTCATCTCCCTCTCTCTCTTCTCTCTCTTCTCATCTCTTTTCTCCTCTTCTCTCCTCTCTCTCTCTCGCTCTCCCCCCCCAAAAAAAAAATCAAAAATTGAGGCTCAGGAGCTGAGGTCTTGAGGCCCAGCAAAAATAAGCTGCGTTTTCCATCAATGTTACAGCTACTTTTTGAGGTGTTTCGAATAAAAATTTTTGGTAGGACTATGGCTTGGAATTTTAAAGGAGATCCTCTGGAACGGAAATTAGTCCTAAAATAGGGAACTGGAACTGAAAAAAGCATTGAAAAATAGGGATCTTTGGGCAAATACCTAGACTTAATACCAAGTGAGGTCAAGGTCAATCCAGTTTCTTTGTGCAGTCAATTTGAGCAAATTGAAAAAGCGACGAAACTCAGTATTTTATTGAAATCTGCGCTTGCCAAATATAAATTTAAGACATAAAAAAAAGTTAAAGCATTAGTGTAATGATCGGACCGTAAATGGGTCTATAATCCAAACATCAATCCATTTATTTTTCAACTTCAAGAGGACCCGATTCCTCAGAATGTGAATAGAAACTGTTGGGACCTTTTGCCCCAAAAGGGAAGCAGAAAAAGTTAACTTAATCCTGAATATCACTGGGGTTCTGAGTTGTGTTCGTCGCTGACACTGTTAATCAAAGATGCTTACTCCATAAGATTTTGGATCTCACCAAGGACATCCACTTGACTGAGCTCATCAAACGATTGCTTGCAAACAGGATGTTCTTTGTTCATTTAGGAGCGAAGAGCCAATGGCGTAGGCTCAAGAATGGACTACCCCAAGGGGGTGTGATCGCACCTCTCCTGTTCAACATCTATGCTATATCACCTAGGAGTACAGGAACCTGTCGTTTATCTATGCAGACGATCTTGGAAAGTTGACCTTTTTTGGTAAAAGTGGACCTAACCCCCTAAAATTGTTCTTTCGCTAAATTTTTGACCTTTTTAACAAAAAAATTCAGCAAAAAGTGGACCTTTTGCTCCTTTTGTGGAATTTGGGGGGGGGGTGCGACCGCAACCCCCCCCCCCCACCCCCTGCGTACGGGCCTGCCTTGAAACAGTCTCTAAGGAGTTTAAGAGAGTCGCCTTGTGGAAAGAAAGACTTGCTATCAAGCAAGTAACATCTGTTGGAATTGAACCTGGTGAGCATCTTCCACCTGGAGCTATATATTTCTCATGGGCTGAATGGCGATGTCTCAAAAGATCGAGAAGCAGAATCGGTCGATCTAATGTTTCCTTGCAGATGTGGGGCTACCTGGAAGCAGGTCAGGACACTACCAGTGGTTGTGGAACAGCATCACAGACAGTGAAACATCTCTTGGTCTGCCCACTGTTGGGGTAACAATGCACAGACAAGGACCTTGAAAAATTCAGTGAAGCAGCCAGGCATTGTAGCCATCTCTGACTGGATCATATTGAGAACTACTGGTGTGATACGATAAGAAGAATCATAATCATACAAACGACAGATCGCTTACTCTGTCATTACCACATTCATAAATTTATAAGAACAGACATTTTCTTTGGGGAATGTTAATACCCACAGAACAGAAAAGGTTTTACAAAAGTTGGCACGTCTGAGATTCTGGCCCGAAATCATGCTCCAGGACCAGACGCAGTCCTTATTATCTCATAAGCCAGCTATTCAATATTTTTCTACTTCAAGCCACAATCTCGGTTTTTATGATTCCAATTTTCCTCCAACTCCTAAAATAACATAAAATCCATAAACTAAATATTTTGTTCCTGGAGTGGGATTCGAACCCACGACCTCTAGATCACAAGACGAGCGCCCAAGACACACCTACGCATCCGAGCCGGCGGAGGTCGTTCTTTGTCCTCCTTCAATATAAACTTAACGGAAATAAAGCGCACACATAATAAGGAATACGCCCTATGAGACGAGTTGAAAATATATTCTCCTGGATCATTATTTCGGGCCCAAAATCTCCAAGAATCCAAAAGTTGTGGCAGCAACAAATCACAGTATCACTCTGCCCAAGAGCGATAAATTTCATGGTAAAGGATTCTCAATTTGATGAAGTTTTGGGATAAATTGAGATTAAAAAAAAGAGCATTAGTAATTGAGTAATTGAGCAGAAGGAATCCCCATTTTTTAACAGTGTTTGATCTCCATTTTAGACCTGCTTCTTCAAATGAAATGAAGTTTAAGATGTTGAGTCCCCTTGCTTCGCCAACAGGTGTATTAAATGTTGTCAACAGACAATTGGACGATATAATTTTTTACATAATAGGGTCACGACCCTTGTTGTGTATAGTAAATTCTTTCATAGGGTTACAAATCCTTTTACTTTCTTCTGAAAGTTTGGATATCAAGCCCGTCCAAAAAGGAGATGTAGCCTATTTGATGCACTAGAAAATAGGAAGAAAATTATCATAAAAGCTCACATATAACTCGAAGTATGTGTATCCCATACCCCATACTGTTTTGTCTCAGATAGGGCCTGAACTGAAATTTGGTCTAAAAATTGTATCTTGTGAGGCGCAAACATCTCCGCAAAAATGGGGCCCTTAAGAACTGAATTATTGCTTCAACTGGACCCAATACGAACTGCTGGAGGGCGCGAAATGGTGAGTCTTGATGTCACATACCCGTACCTGCTTTTCGAAGTGCATTGCCCCCCTCCTACCTTTACGTTCCTCTTATAGACAACGTACAACTTCAGAACATTATCATGCGTTTCAAGCTTTTCAGCCTTCCAGTTCCGTCTCTAGCCGCAGTTGTCAATGGCTGGGTGTCTCCTGAAATTATTTCATTTAACTTTCATTAAGCACATACTTTAACTACAAATTGAGCTCTTTATATCTTCACTTTTTGTAAGTCGGTTTTACGGTTGTGTAAAGTTCCATTATATGAATTAACAAGAGCACTATTTTGTTGCAGCATGCAGCATTTTAAATTGAACGGTCTACCTGGGTCTACGTGCAAGACGACAACTTGACTGGCACAGTGGCGAATACTATAGGTCGGGGACCGAAACCCCTATTTACTGCGAAAAATCATTTGCTCTGATTTTCCACCCGCAGCTCTGCTGCATTGCTGGGTCACCGACCACGCGTGATACGCGCTAATAGCTCCACCCCTTTTACAACCAGGTGGTGCGCGCTCGTCAAAGGGTTCTGTCCCCGCGTATTATGGGTGGATGGGGAAATTCCCCAATTTTTCTTGCCCCTTCAGATTACACACAAAACTTGAGTCCCATCCCCGGTCCCACCTTTGTCAAAAAAAAAAAAATCATGCATAACGTCAAATCGCAGTTTTTAAAATAGCAAATCTCTGTTTGATGCTGTGTGAATGAATAAAGGGTACCCCCCCCACCCCCAAACGGCGATTCATTTCCCGAAACACATAATCAACCTTTTTTATCAAACGTCGTCGCCGTCCGTGCCGATGCTCAAAATTCTTACCCTTGTTCTGACTTTAAATTTTGTTAAAGAGCACGAGTGGCCAGTGGCACTTTCAATTGGATTGACCCCGAGATGAGTTCGGTGTGACTTGTCGGTGGACCCCCCCTTTTTTTAGAGTATGTATCACAAAATAATATACCTAAATTTCTTTAGTGCTACATCAGTACATGCTCTTCTCTCAATGATTTCATGCGCCGTGGCGAAAAGTGGACGGTCCCGAACTGTCCCCATGCCGATTTCTTGCTGTATACTAATTTTTTTTGAGTGGAAAAGGCAAGGTTTTTGTATTCTTGTGTTCATTTGTTCCTGGAACATGGTACGTCTTGTTCATACGAGATGGTACAGGTGGCGCGGCTTCACTGGATGCATTCCCCATTTCTTCACCGGCTTCTAACAGGAATTGGTTGATGTACTAGTGACGTGACAGTTAAAATCTGTATTGCCAATTACGGGTAAAAATCAAATATTTACCAAGAAGCCTTCCAACAGATGGTTCTAAAGAACCGAAAAATGTTCTGTAAACTATAAAGAAAAACTATTTTTAGTGATTCTTTGAAGAATCGTTTTCAGCTTTACAAGAACCATTATACAAAAATAGGAAGGGTGAGCTCCCGACACTCGAGGCATGCCATCATCAGCTGCAAAGCAAACTAAAAGATCATGATCGATGTTGCACCTTATCGGAGAGAACAATACGTGATGATCTTAGTACACTGATCTATTCCAAACAACCTCAATAGAGACAAATTAGTGGAAATTCCTCCTGAATGATATTTTGAAGGATACCTCCCGACCACCACCACCACCTCCTCCTCTTTCTTCTTCTTCTTCTTCAACAACCAAACAAACAAAAAACAAGAAAAAAAAAACAAAAAAACGGCTTGCTTCGTTCGCCGGTTCACCTGGGTTCACCCAAAGTTTTTAAGCGTCGCCTCTAATGGTGGGATAATAGAAGGTGGGATAATAGGCCGATGCCAACATCCTCTCATTGACCAAATGTTACAAAACTCTGTATGTTGTGCATGCTGTATTTCACGCATGTATCACACACTCAAAACAACACAAGCGGCTAGGGGCCTACCAGGTAACCCTATACTTTACCGTGCAAATCGTAGTCCAGCCAACTCTGAAGTTCCCATTGCAATCTCTAATTCTAAAATAATAGATTTTAACATTTTGCATTAGAAGTAGGAATCGAACCCACGACCTTTAGATTACAAGACGAGCGCCTATACACGCAAGCCACGAAACTCGAGCCGATGCTTTGTACTTGAAGCTTCTCTCAGATCTCAACATTGAAATGTTTTTTTTTTCTAGTGTGACCGCATGACCATCTCAACATCTTTAAAATTCCTGTCACTTCTAATTTCTTGACATGACGACTGGACAGTGGTAATGTCTCTACGGCATGCAGCATAGCTGATTGCACAACCGTTTTGTGGAGTCTCTCCCTTTAACTCATTCTAGATGCATGGTATTCTCTTGTTACATAGGACTCCTGACTTTCTTCCAGTGTTCCATCCGTTCTGAGTTTTCTAATTCTTGTTTATTTCAGCACTCACCCCTCCATCCCTTTGCAGGGCACTAGGGTACTTCCTAGGCACTTAGCTGTAAATGGAACTCGTTGTCCACTGGTGGGAGGAGGATCATCGTCGTCGTCGTCCTCCTCCTCCTTCGTCAGCTGTGGAGCAGGCAACTACAAGCTTCTTCCAATTGCTGCGATCCTGGGCTAAAGTTGTAATTTGGTCTGATTGCAGCATCGTTTCACTATCCCCAAACAGGTGACGCACATATGATAGAAAAGCCGTACTTTGCCGACCTTGTCTCTTTTTAACATAATGGTGATCGTTCGTTCGTTCGTGTAAATCCAAAATCACAGTGGAAGATCCGTCTTTAACCAGCTGATAGTTTCATCGTACAGGTTGATCAGGCCTGGTATTCCTTTTGGAGACTTGTAGACCTCACAGTCATCTGTGATGTGGTTATTGGTTTGTGGCTCTCCACAATCGCAGTTTGGTGAAAGTTCCACACCGATCTTGTGAAGGAAGTGCTTTGTACGGCCGATGCCAGTTCTGAGTCTGTTGAGGTTGTTTTGAACCCAGCGTTCTACCAGGTCACAGCCTTTGGGCTTACAAGATGGGCTGTCCACAAACTGCTTTAGGTTCAAGGTAGAGGATGACCATTGGTCAGACCATCTGTCAGTGATCCAGGATGATCGATAGGGATACTGCGACTGCAGTGTCATGGATTGGGTAGCAAAGTAATTCCGTGGAATTCTCTGATCCTCAAAGGGTGTTGGTGGGGGAATTAAGCTACCAGGTTCATCACACTTCTTGGCGAGCTTGATCGTCTGAAAGTTCCCCCTCAGGTTTGCGGAAGCTACGCTGGACAGAATTGGAAAATATCGTACAGGTGTCGCCAAAAGGCAACCGCTAACAAGTCTCATTGCATCATTCAGAACGACATCAATCTTGTGTGAGTGTACACTGTGACTCCA
This sequence comes from Ophioderma brevispina, assembly GCA_023653785.1. Classification (NCBI taxonomy): domain Eukaryota; kingdom Metazoa; phylum Echinodermata; class Ophiuroidea; order Amphilepidida; family Ophiodermatidae; genus Ophioderma; species Ophioderma brevispina. Next base: position 22,456 of record JAMKCH010013959.1, on the reverse strand, counting down.
TACTAGTGTAGCGAATTCAGCAGTTGAGTATGCCAAAGCAACAGTTGATGTATATGTAAAGTGTCGAAAGATGCACCCCATCCAGTGTCTGCGAACATTCTGAGGGGATTGACACGAGACTGCGTCTTGGCAGCGACTGCCTTGGTGTGCTGATTGAAAAAAAGGCTGATGCGGTCCATTATGACGCCAAGGTACTTTGGTATTGGGCCGTGTGACTTTTTATCTCCATTTAGAGTGATGTTAAGTTTTGTTTTTTTTTGCTCATTGATTTGCTTGGGTTTGCTGAGTTTCAAGTGTCATCGATGGAAGAATTGGCTTACAGTGATTAGGTCTTTCTGCAACGCTGTTTCTAAGGCCCAAAGGAAATTCAGCAGCATTCCAAGCATTGCCAAGTGACGTATCCTCTCCGTAGGTACTGCGAACCAATCTCCCTTTGGCATATCTGAGACGTAAAATGTTGAAAAGACTGGGTGCCTGGACAGAACCTTGTGGTACACCGTTCCGAAGTTTGCCCTTTCTTTCGGCCTTGCCCATTTGATGTCTCAGGATTAAAATCTGTTTGGATGAGCAGCATTATGATCTTGACATGCTTGACATCAGGGAAGATTTTAAGTAGCTTGAGGTAGGGACCTCGATGCCAATTGTATCACACGCAGCAGTTAGATTATGAAGACTGCTCTGGAAGGCTGTCTCGATGTCATTAACTAGTCTTGCTATTTGATCAGTTGTTGCAACGTTTTGATTTACCTCTTCGAAATTCGCTTGGGTGCGGGGTACATTTGCCTCGACCGTATAATTGATCCTACCGAGTGTCGGTCTCTCAAGCAGCATATAGATGTGAGATAACAGCGAGATAGGTCTTTAACTATTGGGCTCATTTGCTAGTTTCTTGGGATTTAGGATTTGAATGACCTTTGAAGTCTTCCATCTTGAGGAAATAGTTGACGATCCCAAGCAAGTATAGAGAGAAAGAGTTGGAGCCATTGCACAGCTTCAGGTGCCATATTTTCAAGAATTTTGTATGGATGTTGTCGTTGCCATGAGCTTTCCAATCCTTGGGAACTTGAATTCTTCAGTCATCTCATCATAGGTGAATGGTTGGGACATGGGGCTTGGCGGTGGAGAGTTTTGTAGAAGCTGTTTAATCTCTTCATTAACAGCATGGGTACGGGCGCGGGCTTTAGCCTGTGACTTGTGGTCTTTCCATTGGTTTGTCAGTACTTGGCGATGGAATTTGCAGAGACAGGACACTGCCTTAGCTGGACAGCTACCCCGGTGAGCTTGTTGATGGTGAACGTTCCAGGCCATACGGCTCCTCTGGTAGCAACTGGGACTGTATCTGAACATTGCCTCCCGACCAATGAACCGGAAACCTAATTATTGGCGTGCCCTTTGATCATCACTTAGGCCTATACTTTCCTTTGTTCTCTGCAACATGTGTCGAAAGCTCGGCTTCCAATTTGGATATTGGGAAAGATTATTTTCTATTCATGTTTACCACCTATGAGTACCCAGTAATTTCACATCATTATACAAATAGTTCCGAAGGCTGTTTTCAGAACCACACCTACATAATTTTATAATGTAACTATATATGTGTTTGCACGGTGGTGTTTATTGTGTATGGTGTGTGTGGTGTGTTGTGGTGTGGGTTTTTTGGGGTGTTTAAATTTTGCGCGCGCGTGTGTGTGTGTACGCATGTGCGTGACGCCTGTGTATACGTGTGTTGTGTGAGTGTGCGAGTGTGGGGGTGTTGTGTATGTGTGTGATGCACCTTTTAACATATAGATAGATCGATGACAGGTATAAAGGAAGGAAAACAATAACTCACCAAATTATCAATAACCCCGGCGCAAGTACTGTTACTCAGTCCAATCCAGGTGTCTACAGGTGCAACTAGCTACAACTTACGAAAAGAATTACATGCTTAAATAATATTACCACACAGTACACGTATGACAGAATTCAGCGATTTTTTAAAACTTGGTACAACTCACTTTGAATAAGAAATAGGCCTAGGTGAAGCGGACTTTATACCCTTGCTATGTACACGCTATACATATTTACATTTCAAAATGGCAAGTAAGTGCGGTTTTACAAACTCGTCGGATCGTTGGGGCATAGGACATTATTTTGCATTCACTTTTAGGAAAAGGCGACCTTTGATACGTGTTCATTTATGTCTTTGTTTTTGGGTAACATGTCACGTAACAGACGATCAAAAGTCTAGCAAACTACGCAGATAAAAAAATTGTCCGGGGGAGGCACTTGTTTTTGTATTCAAAGGTGGATATGATGCGTGAACATGGACTTACACAATGCGCTCTAAATAAGTAATTACACCCACTAAAAAGTTCAGAATCAACTGAAATTTTGGAAATAACCTTTTCTTGGGAATATCTAGTGAAACATAAATAAAAAAAATTAATGTCTGATTTTCACTCTGTTCCAGAAAAAGAACTGCTTAACATTATTAACAAATGTCCAAGTAAATCATGTGTCCTTGACCCTCTGCCGACATGGCTTATTAAACAACATATCGCTATAATACTGCCGATTTTGACCAGAATTGTCAATAGCTCTTTACTCTCTGGCCCTTTCCAGATGATCTCAAGAAGGCCATGATCACCCCAGTTCTGAAAAAGCCTTCTCTCAATAAGGAGGAACTTAAGAACAACTAAGAACTATCGTCCCGTTGCAAACATGCAATTTATCTCCAAGTTACTGGAGAAGTGTGCTGCATCACAAGTACTTGTGCTTTATATGGACCAATGCAATCAGTCTATCGCGCTTGCGCCATTCTAATGAAACGGCTCTTGCTCGTGTCCTTAATGATTTTCAGCGTGCTCTTGATGATCAAAAGTTGTACTTCTTCTCATGTTGGACTTATCCGCAGCCTTTGATACCGTTGATCATGGCATTCTACTTAGATTAGCCCATGATTTCGGTGTCACTGGCTGTGTTAACAAATGGTTTCCTTCAAACTTGGAGAACAGAACAATGCAAGTGTTTGTTAGTGATTCATATTCTACTAATTTGCATATGAAATATGGACTTCCACAGGGCTCGGCCATCGGTCCATTAGGATTTGTTTTTAAACTCATGCTGTCGGTCACATATATCGTCATCATGGAGTTCAGTTACTCAGTACCACCTTTAACCAGATGATATTTAAATGTATGTCATTGTTGATCCTACTATTCCTGGAGATGTTGACTGTGCTATTTATTGACTGTCAAAATGTGTGATCAATATTCAGAAATGGATGACTTGCAACAAGTTAAAATTAAACCAAGTCAAGACTGATTTTTCCTTGCATCTTCGCCATATCACTTGCAAAGATTTCAAAATCTAAGTCTTCCACTTGAGGACACTGTTGTTTTTTCCATCTACAACCATACGCAATTTGGTCTGGATGTGTGATCAGGGGTAATATGGACATCCTATATATATATAATTTTATTGTTTTCGGGACTGTTCTTCCACAGCTTTTTATCATTATATAATATATTTCTATTCAAATAAAGTATCAAATCAATTAATTAATTCATGCAATCAAAGTAAATGTGGTATTTTGGAAAGAAAATTAAATAATCAAAATTTATCATTTACTTAGCATTGATATTAAAGCGTATTTTTCACCGATATCTCAAAAGTCAATTTTGACGACTTGACACCATTTACGCAGGATTTTTCAACTGGGGATACGACCTTCAAACTTGTTGGCCATGGGATCAAAGGAAAAATTGTTCATTTTGATTACATACTTCGCAGATGTAAACCATTTTCCCACTATAAATAATAATAAATATTATTGCAATTGTAAAGGCAATTATGGCAATTGTAAAGGTTGCACATTTTCATGAAAATGAATAAAATGCCATCTCAATTTCTTTTCCGAATATCAGTGATCAAGGGACATACACTATGTTGCATTGACTCAAGCAAATAGTGGCATTATTGATAAGTAAATCCACCTGGTATTCAGCGAACAAAGCACTTCATATTCCCCTTTGTTTATTTGGAACTGCAGAGCCATTGTTACTGTCTATGCAGCTGAAAAGATGTCAGGCGTTTTAGACTCGTTATCCCCGCCCAGTTTACGGTAGACGTTTCACATAGAAGCCCCGGCCCCAAGTACGCAAATGAGGTATTGGCATTGATTCCGTCATGCTCTGTATGATGTTGTTCAGTAGCGCAGGACAGAATCAATGGCAATACTCATTTGTATACTTGGGACTCCTATATAAAATGTCTACCGAGTTGGGATTGAGCTGGCCTCGTTCGCGATTAAAATAAACTTTGAGGTTCTACTGTGAGTTCAATAATTTTGACTGTATATTTCATCATTTATTGAAAAAAGAAACTAATGTGAACAAACTCATGGTGGATATGTTGCTTGGTAAGCTGTGACCTAACATCTTTGTGCAGAACCAAGATCCAGAACTTATTGCTGAACCTCATTTCTATTCAATTTACCACCATGTATTTTAAAAAAATACAAAAGAAGGGGGTCTAGCGACCTATGCTAACAACACGATAAATTGATTAGAAATGGGGTTACGCGGCAAGTTACTGTAAGTTAAGTTTTTTCGGCACAAAGATGTTAGGTCACAATCTGCCAAACAACTTTCTTTCATGATTTTTTGTTCATATTTGTTTCCTTTTCGGAAAAGTGATGAAATATACGGTCAAAGTTAATTGAACGCATGCACAGTAAGCCTCAGGTTTATTTATTCGTGAAAGAGGACAAGTATCTTGTGCTTTGCGTCATGAAAAAATAGCTCAATCTTAATCGGGTGATGAGCACCTGAAATCTGTTTCAACTGTGTGGGTAATAACAATGGCTCTGTACTTCCAGATAAAAAGTGCTTTATCCTCTGCATACCGAGCGGATTTACTGGATATCAACAGTGCTATTATTTGCTCGAGTCAATGCAGCATGATGTACATCTACTGGTCACTGATATTTAGGAAAAGTTGTGATGACATTTTATTCATTTTCAATCAAATGTGCAACTTTTGCACTTGGCATATCCCATAGTATTGAAAGGTATAATTAGACAATAATAACTGCGCAGAAATCAGTTACTTCGCCGATATGCGTAACCTATGTCCTTATGCAAGCATCTTTCTCTCTTTGATCCCATGGAGTATTGGTGGCCTGAATAATTATTTACAAGAGTGACGCCAAATGAACTGGCGATACTTACCCTGTGGGGTCGATTGTTTGGGTCATTGGAAAACGAACAGTATGGTTACCTGTTTACAATAACCACAGGTGAACTACTACTTAACTGACCCATTTGACTGGCCAACTGCGTCACTTGAGCCATTGCTAGTTCATTTGCTCTTTAACCTCCTCTCTCTATTTGAGAAATCTTGCGTTCACGTCGCTTCGATTAAAATTGAGGAACCAAAATAGTCGCCGTTTCCATAACATCGATCATATGATGATATTCCTTCAGTGCATTAAAATTGCCTCTACAAATATTTTCCCTTTCCTTTTATTCCATGCACCACGTTTTGGTGGAGGGAAAGAAAACATACAAAATATTTGCCCCCCAAACCCACCACTTAAGGGAGTCAATTTTTGTTGAGTCATAATTTGTTTGTTTTCCTCAATTTTTGCATCATTCTCAAATACTTTGAGCTTTATTTTACTTTATTCGAACTTCCGTTTCCGATGCTGACAAAGTTGATTGTACAAGCAGCAATACTATTTCTTATGTTTTTCTTATTGTTTTTCAACATGTATTCAATCAGCTATACGGTATTTCCGCTATTTAACTTTTTATCTCTTGTTTTTTTAAGCATTGATATTTAAGAAACTTCCAAATAAATTAATTTCGCTAATTAGGTGATTACTTGCCGATTGTTTCCAAATTAAAAATGTCAATTTTTGTCTCCAAATTGCTAGTGTTTAGCCATATCAACACCGTATGTTACTGTTTCGTGTAAAAGCAGACACTTAAAGCGACATACATGGCATAAAAAAATCTTCCACTAATGAAAAGGACCCTTACTGACAGCACTTCCACAAGTTGAAAATTTGGATGTTTTACATTCTGTAAAACAGTAAAACAGGAACAAGTCAGAGGGGAGGTGGGCAAGTTCGTGCAATTCTGAAAAAGGATGCTGACAGTACTGCCAGCATTTACCAAACTTGAAAGCATGCTGTCATCAGCTCACAGACCATTTCTATTTTAATGTACAATTCCCGGCTATCCATCTTTCACTTGCCAATCAATATCTTACTACAAGCCTAAAGTACAATCCTGAATCGGTCTGAATGCTTTTGAATTGTGGTCACAAAACATGCTAGATCCACTGTTAATTCTGTTTGGGATGTCAACACCTTGTTTTTCTGTTCCAGAATTGGCCACGAACTGCCACCCTTACCCTCTGGAAATCTTCCTGTTTTTACTGTTTTTTACAGAATGTAAAACACCAATTGTTTTCAAACTTGTAGAGTGAGGTTCAGTAGGGTCCTTTTCATTATTTCTGAATATTTTTCTATGCCATTATGTCGCTTAAGCATTCTAAAGCGGTCTTGAAGAGGCCTTTACGACTGTTTCTGGGCCTTACAAAATCGGATCCCGATTTATCAGTAAACAAAGCATAGAAATCATGATTTCTTGACAATACGGCGTGACGCTGCCCCTTCAGGGTCTTTACCACAACATTCAATACAACAGTGTCAAAAATAGACTTTATGAAAAATAGGGGCGCGGTTTGTTGCATTTTGAAGAAATCGCTGTAGTGCTTTAAGCATATGGCACATTTTTTTTGAAGGGGCGCGCCCCAATTTTTCAAAAAATGTGGATTTTAACGGTTTCTTGTACTGGCTAGTAAACTATCCCTGTGAATTGTTAAGCCCGCAAAATGTTTATGTGGTCACAAACGAAGGAATTTTTGTACTAAATAATTATTAATCGGGGATCCCCGTAATAATTCACGGCTGCTGCAAACGGCCTTCCAATGTGAAATAGCCGGGCAATTAGCGCCATGTACGTGTCTACGCTCATCCAGTAGTTGTTTTAATAGTTAGGGCAAGTCAAGTTATTGGTTATTTCCTCCGAGTGCACTACGGACATACACTGCAATTTCCAGCTCTACCGTTACGTCCAATCTGGGATCCCATTCTAATTACGGAAAATCGCTTATTTTGTGTAAAATACGCATTTTTTAGCATTCTGTTCGCAGGTATAACTGTGCAAAAAATATCAAATTTGAAAATTGGGTCGCCTCTTCAAAAAATGTGCCAATATTGCTTTAATGAAGTAATTAAATTTGACATTTACAAATCAAAATTGCAATGTTTTTATAAATAAATAAATTGTTTTTCTAGAACTTTATTACCCTATATCTCTGCCCTATATCTCGTTTTGAATTTTCGGACAGCTTGGAAATTTGCATCCCCCCCAAAAATGGCACAAAGGTAGGGTTTGTGTAATGCTCTGCGACTTAATGGGATGTTTTGATTCTCTTACTTTTACTTTATTAGCCTTCAAAGTCATAATACCAGCAAAAAAAAAAAAAATTCAAGATAGGTTGCCATTCCATTGAAAATGTCTCCGCAATAGGTTGCACACTTGACCCATGTAACTTACCTGGATAACAACTAGTAAAAAGACTCTTTTTGTTGGGCAAAATGTGCATTTTTTTTAACTCAAATTTCACATATTTGGCTCTTACCATGACCTCACTCATCTTATTTGCATTTACGTATTGATATGAACGTAAAATCCATTTTCCTGATAAAAATAAGTGACCAAAGAAAACAATCAAGAGGCCGCGAGGTCAAGGTCCACTTTTTTTAAAGGTCCACCTTTAAAGTGTTAATTAATAACAAAATTCAAAAAGGCGATGCCAAGATATTGGGATAGTATAACACTTCAAGAAAAGCAATGCAGCTAGCATGTTCAGAAACACTATTAATTAAAACAAAATTCCATCCCAAAGGTGAGAAACCTTTTTCACATTCACCCAAAAAGGTGAGGAAATTTCAGAATTTCCTTGCAAAAATAATATTTAGACGAATCGATTCTACCAATTTTATGGAGAAACTGGTTGAGTACACAATCTATCTATCTATCTACGGCCGCAGCCGAGGGCTGTTCACACTGTAGCGCCAAATGTCCCTGTTGTCATTAAGTTGGGTGTCAGAGGATCCTGCTGGAGCTCGAGCAATCACGCCTAGAATAAAGGGGCGACAACCCTTGTTTTGGCACGGTAACTTCCACATGTAGCGTACAGTAACGCCTGACGTCTGAGACTCGGGTCGAGACTACTGATAATCGCACGATGCAGGGACCGCCAAAATGGCAATGCGTTGGCAACAGAAGATAAATTGGCGGGATCTCCATATATCTGTGCTTGGTCTTGTGCTCACGCCAGGATATGGTTGAGTTGAAGCTCGGCATAAGAAGCTTGGGTGGTAAGTGTCTCCATCTATCCTGTAGCTCTTTCTTCATGGTCCAAGTCTAGATCCAGATAACAGGATACTCTCTACACAGGCTCTAAAGAATTTCAGCTTGGTTGAATGGAGATACCAGATTGCCATAAGTGGTGAAGTTTATGGCCAGGCATTCCAAGGCTTGCCCTTGCGTGACAGGACGTCGCTTTCTTGCTGTCGGCAACATAGGGGACCCTATACTTGAAGTCCTTGACCTCTTTGAGTTGGATACATCTGTTGGGCAGATAGGTTGATGGATCACTTCTCATTGACAGTCATATTCAGTCTTCGTGGCATTTTAGATGGGGCCGACTTTTGTCTGCCGCATTCTAAGTGATGTTAGTAGATCTTGTGCACCAAATATAGACAGGGTAGAGCTAGATCATATGCGTAGTCAAGTCTGTGAGATACGGACTTTGTTGACGTCTAGAACGCTGGTTGATGAGGAGTCCTTGTGCGTCATGATGTCAAGACTCTCGTCTGAGGATGTAATCAACCACGGCTACAAAGCGATAGGGAGAAAGAGTATCTCCTTGGGGATTCCAGTCGTGGTTAGGGAATCCTTGTGTGGGCCCATCCAGGTTGCCACAAAGCTATATGTGTTATCATCATGATGGCAATTGCCTTGACAATCTCATCGGGGACCACGTAGTTGCGGAATAGCAGCATGAATCCCTGTTTACACTGTCAAAAAAGCCTTGGAAAAAATATCTATCACATACAATTTGAAGCTTTATCTTGGAAAATTGTCCAATCTCTTCTTGGATCCTTCTCCGGGGCAAGTATCTGGGTAAGTGTTGATCTGCCTTGCGAAAACCGTTATGGTTAAATCTGAGAATGGGATCCTTGTTAGGAGTGTATGTTGAGCAGCATGGAGTTGTAGATCTTAGAGGGCCGGTGGTGAAAGTGTGATTCCTCGGTGAGTTGTTGGGGTGTTGGAGGTCGGCCTTCTCTTTGTAAGGAATGATGAAATTGTGTTGAAAAGCGGAGTGGTTGTTTAAGATGTAGGTGTGGTACAAAATTCTAACAGTTGATCATGAAATAATGGATTCTTCCAGATTACTGCAGGAATGTTGTCGGGGACCGGTTGTCTGATGTGTCAGTTGCTTCAGGCAGATCTGAAGCTCCTCTATGTGAAAGATCCAGTCTGGGGAGGGTGTCTGCTATCTTGTGATTGAGAAAGGTTCGGTCCCGGGTGAAAGCAGATATAGTCCGGTGGGAGCCATAGTCCGGGGCTCCATAGGGGGGGGGGGGGAACGATAACGGAATAAAGCGTGCAAACTAATGTTGCGTGAAGAGTCACAATGAATCGATTGCCCTTAATGGTCACCATTGTTCAGGAATATGGAGGTACGCCGGACAATAAATTACTTCTACACCGGGTTCGTCAAGGTTAGTGTTATTCTGAAAACGTGGCTTGCCAAGTAGGAAACCTAACGGGCTGAAACCACCGTGGCAAGGCGTCTCCCGGGGCAGCTTTCAGATGTCACCTTTGACTTCTTATAGGTGGTGGATGGCCTTCTTATCGGTCAGCTCCCTCAAGGCCTACCAGGCAGCAGAGCCTGTCTTGCTTTCAAGAGGTAGGGCTGTCAAGTGTTCAGCTGGACTAACATGCTCCTCAAGCACCACATGGTAAGGCATCATCAAGTGCACAAGTGCAACCTTGATCAGCATTCAAGGTTACTGCTTGGAGCTTCTGCATGTGGATTTAGTCCGGGGGATTTAGTACCGTGCGTTCTTGGCTGCAGCTTCAGTTTTTCTCTGGGCTTTGCTGACTTTGTCGTTTGAGGCAAAGGCAGAGTCTTCTTCTTTCTTCTACACAAGGCTCTATGAAAAATTTAGAATTAAACGACCCAATTGGTTCTCCATGGACACTGTAAAAAAAACAGTGTTTAGAAAGTGCAGGCAAGGAGGTGTTTAGGTGTTTAATGTTTAGCAATAAACATTTGGTTAGAAATAAACACACTAGGTGTTTAGAATTAAAGCTAGTAAACATTTGACTGTTTAGAAATTAAAAAGTTGGTGTTTAGATATTGACAGTTTAGAGATTAAAACGTTTCTGTTAAATACCGTAAACAAACAAATTAAAATAAGTATGCACGATAAACCGTAAAATTTATGTAAATACCTGGAACTGGGTTGTCGTTTTACCGTTAAAAATGCACTTTACCGTTCAAAATGCTGGACTTTACCGTAAATTTTCAGTTAACATAAATTTTAAGGTTTACAAACAAATTTTTACGGTGTACTTATGGTAAAACATTTATTTTTATTGTTTGTTACGCGTAGTAACACCTTCAATTATGGTCAACCGTAAAATTTGCCATGGAAATAATTGTAATATTTTACGGTTTTGCCGTAAAAATACGGTGAATCTTTTACCGTGTATATGCAAAAAATTAGGACGATATCAAATATTTGGACTCTTTGTTTGCGAAGAAATGACAAGAACGGTTTGATGCCTAATGGGCATATGTGTTTCCATAAATAAACAGGGACTCACAGCATATACCAACTCCTCCGTGACTTCAATTTCAAGCTTGATTAGAATTATTTACATGTAAATATACAAAAGCATTCCATTTATGATACACATTGCCAAAAACCGCTATACAAAATTTCCGAAGAAATTTGACCCTGCAAAAATAGCTTGGAACATGGGTCATAAATGATATAGGCCAACATTGATAGAAAAACTGATTTGAAAATAAGAGAGAGAGGAGATCGAGAGACGTGAGAGAGAGAGAGATTTTTTCTGAGAGCCTTTAAAATAGCCTATAGTTAGTATGTTAGCCTTCTAGAGGATAATTAGCAAAAATATATAAAATTGGGACATTATTAAATTTTGCAGATGACTTGGTGTCCCAAAAAATATTACATTGTGACATACCAAAGATTCCATTTTTAAAATGCTTATATTTTAGAATGGGAGGCCTTAATGCATGATTCTAGCAGAATCTATGACGAAGTGAAACTCAGTTCAATGCACGCGGGATCACAAGTAAATGATTACAACCCGAGAAGTAACTTTCTTGTAATCGTATCATAAGGTTATTGTTAAAAATTCTATATTAATTAAAATAAATCACTTTCAAAGCACACTTTGAAACAAAAATCGAGAAACATTTGGTGTCCCGCTTACACGGGGAATCCATATAGAGCTATTAGAAAATATATTTCGGATATATTGAGGATTCCCAGATTTTAGGGCCAAAATAGCCTAGGCATGCCACAAAGTGGGTGGGCCTCATGAAAGTACCCGTGTAGACAACGTGGATCCCAGGTCCGGTGGGGCCCGGGGCTCGGGCGGACGGACCGACGCGATTATCCAATGATGATTATCCCAGACTTCCCGGAATAAAGGGGTGGGGGGAGTAACGCAGGGAACTATACTTGTTCACTACAAGCAATTTGGTGGCTTTCGATTTTTAGTCGGCCGTACCCAGATTTTAACACTGTGAAGAAATCGGTGGGAACAATCAATTAATTTGTTGTGATCCCGTGAAACTACGACATTCACGTCGGACGTCACTGAATTGGAGTTTCACCACGAGCCCACGTGTTGTCCAAGGAAAACATTCAATAATTTGATATTTTAATTCCTCTTGAGTTTGTTTATTCAAAAGGCGACGCACCAGAACGTGTCCAATGGAATTGAGGACAATCTTGAAGACGGCAATGTCCACGAAGTTAATTTCAAGGGCGGTACCCTGAGCATAAATTCACCAGTGGAGCCGCGGAATGTTGGAGGAGGGGGGTCTGGAAGGACATGCTACACACAATTTGTAAAGGACAGTCAGAACAGTACAAGCCAGGACAGCCAATATTGGGAAGACCAAATTCAGCTCCTTGCTCTCCCATTATTCAGGAGGGATTCTATGCTGCCAAGGTAAACTATCAATCATGTAATACCAGGCGATGTCTAGACTGCCTGCCCAACTGGTACTATTTAGTATTTTGTCAATTATCGTGGGTGTGATCATGTGTTTCAATGCCTGGTGTTCGAAATACTAACTGTAAATGCCATGAATTTACGGTTAAGTTAAGGTACATGGTACCAGAAACGGGGAAAGTTAAGACCACACATGACCGGTTAATCCTTGCTAAAGGTCATGACATGCTTTAAAACTACTTATAATAACACCAAAAAAATGGTTTAATTCATAGTATGCATTGGTATCATGTAAATCTGAATGAAGCAGTTAAAAGAACATATATGTGAAAAATTGGGCATAATATTATGTGTTTGGACAAGCTTTCAAGGAATTCCAAACACGAAAGTGATTATCGCGCTTGCAGCGTGACCCGGAAGTGACGCCGAGTAACAAATACGCGAACGCGTAAGCGTCATGAGGTCATCGTGGAACGACGTGCGCGTGGCCCAGTTTCTTGCATACGTACACAGTTGACTTATCGCGGATATGCATCGTACGTGTTGTATAATATGGCATAATTTTATGGAATTGGTGCCTTAAAAGGACGATAACAATGTGCTGTATGTCGAGGTTGCACCAGCGGCGACCGTACGACAAAGGAGAATCAGAAAAGAAGCTTTATTTCAAGTTCCCAGACAAAGAAACCGACAGGAGCGAGATCTGGCGGTGCGGTGAGGTAGTTCTGATAAGCATAACTTCACATTAGTCTTTAAACTGTTGTAATAGATGTGAAGTTATGCAAAAACACACATGGAATACCTTTCCCTGTTACCGATGAGCAGGCCTTTCAAAGAGCCAACTTTGGCTTTGCAGACTGCAGACGAAAAAAATCTCAAAAACAATTCAGAATCGAGTTGATACATGTTCCTTAGATATAAAAATTACCTTTTGAAATAGCTAATCCTAAAAAATTTGTCTAAAAAACAGTAGAAATCCATCATTTTCCAGAGAAACAAACTTTCTCTTGCATAAGTGATTGTAGTCGCAATTTACTTCAAAATTTTTAATTTCTAATTCTGTTAAGTTTTTTCACATATGTCATCACAGTATATAGGATCTCAAGTTGTGTTTGGTAGTGAAAACAGTGATATATCTTACATTTAGAGGGTTTTGAGATCGAAAAAGTTGAGGTAGTAACAGGGAAAGGTATTCCATGTGTTTTTGCATAACTTCAATCTGTTAATGACAAAATGTAAAGACATAATGTGAAGTTATGCATGAGCAGAACTAGCGGTGCGGTTAGTTCTGATGAGCACAACTTTTTTTTTCATGCATCTTTTAACATTTGGACATTATGGTATATCAGCTACGTAAAGGTTATGCGGCTGTGCAGGGACTTGGTATCCACAAAAGCCAACGCCAAATTTAAAGTCATCTGACATCGTCAAGAATTTCAAAACTTACTCAAACAGGATCTGTTAGCATCTTACAATACTACCGAACAAGAATCCACACGTTGTTTTTATTCCAAACGGCAAACATGTACTAATTGAATGAATTTCAACGCAGTTCTACTTGACTCCATAAAACTGTCATGAATGAGCGGTTGCCAGATTCGGAGTGACGGTCAAAAGGTCGACATGCATTCGGTGTTGACCAACAATATCTCTTTGGGGTTGAAAAAAGGTGGACCCACAGCTGACGGCGACGGGCAGTATGGCAACATGTGTTTAAGATGGCGTTTGCTTATGGTGCATACAACAAGTCCCTGCACAGCGGCATATAACCTTTACGTTAGATGATATACGCTAACGTCCAATTGTTAAAAGATGAATGAAAAACAAAAAGGTTATGACTCAGCAGAACTAGCGGTGCGGTTAGACAATGTGAGCTTGTTTACAACAGTGTTACTTGACTATTAACGGGGTAAAATCCACTCAAGCATATTGATAGAAGTGGGGGGGGGGGGGGGTGTGTTCGCGAAAACAGGGAGAAAGGCCCTGTCAGTTAGGGAATAGTATCTTGAAAATTTAACACTTCCCGATGTTCACTTGTTAAAAATCTGTGTTTGCGATATGATCAGGATATACTGTTGAGGTACGAAAATGTAAGGAAACTTAAAGAGATGTTCTACTCATCAGCCGTGTCCATGGACCTTTAAGCATCGTTAGCATCCTAGTGAAAAAAAGTCTATCCGGTATGGAAGTGTAAAGGTGCTTGTTCCGATTATGTGCATTCGTGTTCTCTGCTTGATATGAAAGCTTGGCACGTGCATCATACACCCCATCAAGTGCCGTGTGAAACAAACTTCTGGTTTGATGGTAGTGCTACTTTTAAGAGTAAGACTCAAGAGTGACCTAGGTCCTAGCTAGGCTAGGGTAGTCTGCTGAGCATGACTTAGGGTTGCTTTGTACATCAATTCTGTGTTAACTTACAAACCCGAAGTTCATGCAAAAAATGATCTGTATTGTTACACAAACCTTTAAGGTTTCCAATTTTAGAAACTCGCCCAAATCACTCCAAAATGGTCCGAATTACCCTACTGTTGACTCACTTTTATCTTGTATACTCTACACTGACTGTGGGACTGTATTTTTCACTGACTAACACTAAAATGGATCAAATTTGTGATTTTCAGCATGTATGCGATCTTACGTTTCCAGTCTGTGCCAAATCTGGTATCGTATGTGGTCAGGGGTCAAGATGTAAAGGTCAGTGGAGAACATGTGCTTGGCATATCAACAAAAACTAGTCTCTTGACATGCTTGATGAGACCGACCGCTATCGCGCGCTAATGTCCTGGATAATGTCTTGTTGAACCAGTTTGGAATAGAGACTACGATACCTATATGTCATGAATAATCGATCAAGTGTAGTTAATACACGATAAGTCTTGGTTTTGCAAAGCGACATGCGTTAAATGTGCACAGTATAAACCTGGAGAGAGTATTGACACAGTTACATAATAACGACAAAATGTTAATTGATGAACCACGACAATGCCAGATTTTGACATCCAATGTGCAAAAGGAAAACTAGCATACTCAAGAACACGTCTGTACCTGATTTTTAGATCAGAGTATCGTAAGTACGTCACAAGCGGTAATTTTGAGTTGTGAGAACCACTTTTTCACACCACACTGTTAAACGGATTCGAAACTATGAGCATCTTGTTGTAACCTCAGGTCTGACGTTATTTTTATCACTGGACATTATCGTATCTCTGACCTGAGGTTACAATCAATGGAACTAGGCTAGGGCTAGCTGAAAAGGTGTGCTTTGATAATCAGTGACAGTATATCACTCACAGTGATACAGTAGATAGAGTACCGTAGTAAAAATGCCCCGGCCCCTGGGTACCCGGGGTTGGCCGGGACTTGTACTACGTGATAGCAAAGGTTAGGGATAGTGGTCGAACATAGTGGTCGATCAAGTACCCTTTACGAAGCCGGTATTTCTGAACGGGAACAATGGACCAACTTATGTGCTCTTCAAAATTCCTTTTTAGAAAGTACTTACAGTTTCCTAAACGTCTCCAGCGACAGTAGTAAAGCTACAGTAGCAATTCTGTGAATAGTAACTATGTCGAATTGTTGGTGTAACATGCCGAAAATGCAATGAAAATTATGAAATACTTACTGACACACGCTACAGTCTCACGTTGATCAATGGTCGCTACTGCTTTCGTTTACCATCCGGGATTACGCTGTCAAAATTTGCATTTGAATGTTGCGCATAGTGCAAATCGTATTGTTGTTGCTGCGCAGAGTTAAAATTAGCATCGAGCCGGGCTAGAATTTCGGCGAGAATCCATGAATCGATTCTCGCAAAGATTCTCGTAAACTGATTTGTGTGAATCAATGTTGATTCTCGTAAACTTTAGAACTTAACACAGTAGTGAATTCAGTAGTGAATTCCCCAAAAATTTATTTTGGGGAATCAAGACTGATTCTCGCACACAGCGACGAATTTCTACCCCTATCGAGGCACGTTGGCACAGTGAAGTGGTGATACCCCAGGCGCCGCCATTGGAAATACATTTTTTTTTTAAAACAGAAATTTGAACAATTAGAGTACACATCTTTCTAAGTCTTAACGTAACACTCGATTACTGAAAATCTTTTACTGATAAAATTCACTGCGTCTTGTGTGTCACAGAATGATTTACACTTCTGAGCTAGAGAATCTGCAATGCTAAACTTGTGATGTCATTGTCTTAGCACAGTGAGGTTGCTTGGTGACCGTTTCATGCTGTCCCTGCTTGTAGCTCTGCAATATTCGCAATCACGTACATGTAAGCTCTAAACAGGCAGGTTGAACGAACGGTGAAAATTGTAACAGGGATCGGGCGGCCTGCACAGCCGATACGCATATGAACTGACCATCTCTACACAGGGGCGGATCCAGGATTTGAAAAACGTCAAAATTACCGGGGGCTGATAGGCTGAAACGGTCCAAATGGGCTGCTTTTGCAAGATTTTGCAGAATTACAGGGAGGCGAGTGCCCCCCTCCGCCACCTCCCTAGATTCCGCACCTGATACAGGTCAGTGGCCATAGAGCGTCTGTTTCACGCCCCCCTCGAGAGTTTGTAAACACTGGCGCTTATGCGATAGGTCCCGGAAAATCTGCGAGAGGATCCGGATAGAAGCCGACGAAAATTGCTGATTTTTCCCTTCAAAAGTGAGTAATCGCATTGATAGTAACGACCGCAAAGTGCCTTGGTCAACAATAATCACTCTGATATTGCTCAATTGGGCATATGTGTGACGAAACGTCTGCATGCATAGTTGCCTCTTGAAATATACATAAAGTTTTCCCGCTGGGATGCCATATTACCTGCAACCCTTGTTGTAGACCCTGGGGATACAACCCTAGGGTTGCGATACCGAAACTAGGTCAGGGAGTTGATCCTTTTTTTTTGCCCAGGTGTACTGGGCGTATGCCGGGACTTGTTCATGGAGCTTGAGTTCACGCATGTCAAAAAAAGCCGGATTTTGGGTCGGGACAAATGGAAACGCAGGGCCCCGTTTCGGCATTTGTGTACCCCTCTTCCGAAAAGCTCACCTCTATAAACCCGGAAATGAATCGCACAATCTGGTTTGACGCATTTTGACGCTTTTGCCCGGCTAGCAGTGGTCGGGACTTGGCCGGAGTTTGACATAATGGTGTTTCCCCGCAGCGCCAGGACTTGATCGGGATATGGCCGGGGAGTTTAACATTTCAAAAACACACCTCATGTGCAAGTCTCAGCCATCCCCGGGTACCCAGGGGCCAGGGCATTTTTTGATAGGTGCAAAACACATGCACACAAATCCAGAAGAATGCAAAATAACCAGCGAAGGCGCCAAACTTGGCAATTGCCATCGGTGCCCCTACCAGTTGCCTTGATGCCCTAGAAGTTATCCTATTGTTTTACTTAGGGTTGTAGCTAGCACATTTTTAGTGGTTGGTGTTATTTGATGAAAATTGGACATATTTTATAATGTTATGCTTAAAATTGCCAAAATTTGCATAAAATTATTAAAATTGTCAATTTTTTGCTCTTTGAGTGGTGGGCTCTAGAGTTAAAATTGGTGTTTAGTGGTGGGCTCTGAAGCTGAGTGGTGGGCTCTGCCACCCACCACCGCCCACTGTAGCTACATCCCTGGTTTTACTATTCTTTAACATGTAATTGCCTTCTAAATTGATGTGCCCTTCAATAACTGACTTCATAAGGTGTGCCCTTCAGAATCCTCATTTTGCACCCTGACATTAAGGGCCCAGGAAGGGTTCTCATAGTCCTGATCATCAGGGCTTGGCTGATGATCATGCTGTTGTCGTTGTCGTCATGAGTTGACCAGTTGCCTGAAGAAGCTAGCTCAAATTTAAGGCAATTACAGCACCAGACGATGGCGGCCAAGCCTCATTCAAATAGAGCAAATCGCCCAAAATATCAAAAGAAATTGGAGCAATATGGAGTGGAAACCACAAACCAATTTCGGTGCTTTGATGTGGGTCGGTCATGGTTGTTTCCCATGACCCACATACGACCTTGTCATCGTCCGTTATTCATACAAAAAAAATTGGGGGCGCTCTTAAAAAAATGTGCTTTAAGGAAAGCAAAACTCAAGGTGATATTGTACCCAAAATATAAGCCTGCAATGATATACTCACAGTCACACAAATCGCAATATATTCTTCAATATGCTGTAAACCTCAAAAATCACGTTGGCTTACGCTTGAAAACTAAAAGGATATGTACACCAATTGGCAGTTTGTGGTTCTACAGTCGCTCTGCACACACGATGCCTTAAACTAAGAACTTTTATTTGTACACAACAGTGACTTTGTAATATATTGGTTATTCTAAATTATAGAAAAGACTCTGGACTAATTTTAAGTAGGAGGTTGTGGTTGTTAGCATTTTGGAATTGTTTGAATATTTTTGTCAAGGTTATTTTTTTTTTCAAAATCAAGTTCATGTTTGTTATTTTGCAGTAAGGACTTTCATTTTATTGGTATTTTACATTTTTGGTTTGATCATCACCAACATCATTGTCGTCGTCATGTTGAAAATCAATGTAGAAATGCTACATGTAGCTGCATAATTGTAAGTTGTCCCCAGGAGGCATTTGGCCCGTTTCACAATTAGGCGCCACTTTTTGTCAACTGAGGGTTAATTTTCAAAGTGAGTTAAAAGTTGTTTACTACTCGTTTTCTTCTTGCCAAGGCTACAGGTTTCATAAAAAATACCTCTGGCTAGCTTAATTGTTCACTCAAATAAAATTCAAGTTACTTGTTTAATTTTGGGTAATTTTGTTGAAAATGAGTTCAAAATTACAAATTAATAATGTAATGACAATGGACATTGGGCAACAGAAAGTATGCCCCAGGCTTCCTCTAGGACAAATTTGAATAAATTTGGATGTTATTTCACAGATATATGGCAAATTCAAGGTGTATTTTGTGACCAAAAATGGGAATTGACTACTAATAGTTTATTCACACTGAAAATAATCAATGTATGGCTCTGATAATTCAATGGTTTAAAGCTCTTGGTATCTCTAATAGAGACAAATAATGCCAGCTGGCCAGGATAAATAGATACACAACCAATTTCTTCATGGGAGTACCTTTGAAATACCTGTTAAGTAGCCACGGAGTACCCACCCGCATGGGTACCACATCGCTGGCCACAAAAGTGGGGTAACCATCCACCTAGGTACACACGCAGTAGCTTAACCACTAGTCACCCCATGTGGGAGTACATGCGTGGGTACTCCCATGCAAATGAGCTTTGAGCTTTGTGTGATTATTTTAGTAATGTTATCCAATATTTAACATTTTGGTCACATATGTTATATGTTTTGACACAAAATGTCATATATAGGGGTTTTTAGTGGTGCTCAATTCAAATATAGATGTTCCTAGGCTTGAAAATGATCAGAAAGTCGTCAACAACAATGGAATGTTTGGCGCCCTCTATGGTCCAAAGTGCTGCCTACTAGGTAGCCGGTAGGGGAGTACCTGTGAAGGTACTCCCGTGCAGTAGCTGCAGTGGTACTCCACTACTGGTGGCTTACATGGGTACCAGTCAGTCACCTAGCAGGTAACTACAGAGTACACTATAGGATGGGTACTGCTAAGTAAACATAGCATCTATCCATCCAGTGGCATGTGTACTTCGCAAGTACTTAGTTTTAGGTATTGCATCCATAGTGCATCAAGGGGGTACCCTTGAAGTAGAGGTAAGAGTACACATGGAGTAGCCTAAGCTCTGGGTTACACCGTGAGTAGGAATCTTGCTGTGTAGTTGATATCAATGTTTGTAAAAAGTTGGATGTGACATATTACAATGTGAACGGACAACTAATGATGTTGAATAAAAGTGTTTTCAACCAAAGAATGCTTGAAGATTTAACATTTTATGAGTTCCTACAACACAGTAGAATATTTCAAAATACTTTTATTGGGAATCAGCAGTATATTGGTTAGTTTTAGGGGTGGATGTGACATTTCTTTCTTGTGAACGGACAATTGCATTATTATGAGTAGTTGTTTAATCTGAAGAATGTTTTATTCAGTCCAACTGAATTTTTTGACAAGAACCTATCACATTTTTAAAATTTAAAATGTTTTTCTGGCCTCTTTGCTTCAAATTATGTTTCATAAGCCCATGCATAACTGAGCAAGGCTAAAAGACAGTGTTTATGAAAAATTTAAAAATGGAAATGGTTCTGAAATACATCAAGCAACCTTAATGATTTTATAAAATATAACCCATACAATGTGAAAAAGCCAATTAAACAAGTTAGTTGATGAGTTAGATAGGCATTTTTATCCAAAAATTCATTTTTGATGGATGTGACAAATGGGTTTGAAGGGACACATTTTTAGTGGTCTGGCAGTAATTTAAAGAGCATAATAGGACACATAACTCATTGTGCTTTTTAGTGACACCAAATAGCTCTAACAAAATAACTAAAATTGGGTACACTAATGATATTTGTATTTGAGCAGTGAAAGAAAGTTGTTTTGGATGTGACGGATGCGACTAATGTCACAAAAGTGAACGGACAAATGAAAATTGATTGCCCAGCCCATAAAGATCGTATGATCCTAATGTGTAGGGTACCATTATAAAGCTCTTCCAATTGTATTTCAAAATTAATATTACAAGTGGAATATTTCATTCTTGTTAAACCCCAAATTCTACATTTAAAATATGGTGGATATGACAAAATAAGTGAACGGACAATGAGTGCTCTGCATCCATTTTGCTGTAAACAAAAATTAGAGTGAGCAATAACAACAATGTTTTAGTCCAATAATCTTAGGACATAAAATTATCAATTGACAATATTTTTTGTTAACAAGAAATAATTGATGTTTGTTTTAAGAACCACTTTAAAATGTGTGTAAAAGTGAACGGACAATGTCACATCCACACACTGAATTTTGCATGCATATCATACTTATACAAGAAAACAGTGTTCGATTTAGAGGGGTTTTACATGCACAAATGCATGTAACATTGGCCCTGTGCATGTAAAATTTTGTCTGTGCATGTAAATTTTTGTGCAATTCAGCCTGTTTTCAAGGAAAAGTTCTAATTGTGCATGTAACTTTAATTTCCTAAATCGGACACTGCAAGAAAAGCTATTTCCTTAATTTTGATCTTAATACAAAGTGGGACTTATTCTCCAACAAAAATAACGTAGAGGAATATGGAAAATGTGGGTGTTGAAGAATGGCAGCTGGACAAAAATAACCTTAATTTCCAGTTGACACCAGAAATGGTCATTTTAGGCATGTTATGATATCACAACACCTAAACTTGTGACAGGAGCAAGTTGGTTAAGCTATGGGAGGTAGAGCCCATAGGGAGGAATGGAAAAACCACAATAATGATACTCTGATCCCATAATTTTGAACATGCTAGGAAGGAAAAGACAAAATTCAAAAAGTGGCTCCTAATCATGAAATGGGCCATTTGCCTATTACTGCTAATCGGACTGGTTAAGGTTACACAACCAATTTCTTCATGGGAGTACCTATGAAGTAGCTGTTAAGTAGCCATGGAGTACCCACCCGAATGGGTACCACATCGCTGGCTGCAAAAGTGGGGGTAAACATCCACTTAGATACACACGCAGTAGCCTATCCACTAGTCACCCCATGTGGGAGTACCTGCATGGGTACTCCCATGCAAATGAGCTTTGAGCTCTGTGTGATTATTTTAGTAATTTCATCCATTATTTAACATTTTGGTTACATATATATTGTATGTTTTTACACAAAATGTCATATATAGGGGTTTTTGGTGATGCTCAACTCAAATGTAGATGTTACTAAGCTTGAAAATGATCAGAAAGTGATAAACACCAACATTGGAATGTTTGGCGCCCTCTATGGTCCAAAGTGCTGCCTACTAGGGGAGTACATGTACCTGTGAAGGTACTCCCGTGCAGTAGCTGCAGTGGTACTCCACTACTGGTGGTGGCTTACATGGGTACCTGTCAGTCACCTAGCAGGCAACTGCAGAGTACATTATAGGATGGGTACTGCTAGTAAACATAGCTGCTATCCTCCCAGTGGCTTGTGTACTTCGCAAGTACTTAGTTGTAGGTACTGCATCAATAA